>OVAN01000310.1:9118-67145 GCA_900406275.1 Anastatica hierochuntica | reverse complement strand
ACTACATCAGCGCCAGAAAATATGTGACAGTCTATTCCAGCATCTGTAACAGCATGTGTCTGTATTACTCCAGAGTTTGATACACCTCTTGTATCACCAGTTGCATCAACGAATGCCTCAGAGAGTACTTCAAAGAGGGATACAACATGTGTCTGTGCTACTAAACTGAATTCCTTTAATGGAGTGCATTCCGCTACACCATCTTCTTTATCATCAATCATTATCGTGAACAGTACTCGCGGTGAACAGTACCCGCGATGAACAGTACCTCCGACGATGAACAGTAACTCGCGGTGAACAGTACCCGCGATGAACAGTAACTTCGAAGATGAAAAAAAATCTGATCTAAACAAAATCTGTATTAACATGGCTCTGCTACCATGAAAGATTCGGAAGCGTTTTCTATTATTTCTCTCTTAAACTTTACAAAGAGACAAAAACTCCATATTTATACAAAATATATAGCCAGACTCATGTTTCAGGCCCATATATAGCCTATTCAATCCATATCGACTCCTCCTACAACGAGAGATGATTTTTTTCGTACCCTAGTAGGCAACAATTAAAGAGCGGATATGCAAGCTCCTAGAATCACCTGCGATCCAGCCTGAACAACCTTGCCTTCTATTGAGGATTAAGACATGTTTATATTGACACCAAAACCAGCAGAGGTCGAAATATCCGCTAGAATAGCCTACCTAGGAATGAAAAAGCAATAGAGATGATAAACCATACCAAAGGCTAGACCAAGAAGCAAGAGGAAAAGGTAATGCAAAGAATAATCATGAACCACCAGATAGACAAAAAGAAGTAAAGTTAGTTGTGATATCCTAGCATGATATCTCTAACCTCTTTACATTAAGAGCGAAGCTGGTAGGTATTTGAGGCAGATGGCCCACAGGTATAGTGACCTCAGCAGTTGAACTGACCAGATAGTCATTCAGAGTAAAGCAAAGTGGTGCTAATTTTACGAAGACAATGGTCATAGGGAGGAATATTTCATCTCACTAAAGATTAGTGTAGTAAAAAAGGGGCACTTACAAGAGTTCTTCTTTAATAAAGCCAATAATTTGATGAAGAGTAGGGAGGAAGATAATTCGTTGACTGACATAAACGAGTCATCCATGTCATATCATGAGAATAAGAGATTTGTGCCATTATAAATGCATTTTCCAAGAAGAGCATGGGGATTGCCAAGAATGGCGAAAGATGAGAGAAACCAAGCATAAGAATCTCCAAGTTTATGATATAAATTTTACGGTGGAAAAGCAAGAGAAAATGTTGGTTTAGCAACATGATTCACTGCTATATCTTTAAAAATGTGGCATATTGTTTGGTGAAGAGGATACTAGTAGAAAATAGAAGCACCATGAACTTGCTATTCCTGGAGGCTTACAATGATTTTGGGGATAGATAAGGATGCCCTAACACGGAAAGCCTCTCCGCTGGTAGGTTTTTTTCAGAATTCAAACAAAAGATTTGCAAAGTATTGCTTCTTGTACATGTAGAACGAATAAACATGTCAATGAAGTTCCTATTGGCTGATAGTACCTCAGTCCATAATATGATATTAAGTCACCTTTTGTTCCACAATATGGAAGCCGTACCTTCCACCCTATGTGAAGTTTTTTACTCCATAGGGAGTTAAAGAAAGTAGAGGAGACCATGAGATTCTTGTTTTTACTACCATAACCTTTAAAAGGGAAACGTCTTGCCTTATAACAATTACAGAAGCCACATTCGGCCATCAGTGCAGAAGAATTGGAGGTACAGCAGCTCGAAGACATTCCAGTGGCAGCAGACGACTCGAAAAGAAGTTTGAAGATAAAGTCAAAACTGCTTAGAAACCTATGGCAAATGTTAATAGACTTCCTCCGATCAAACCCTGACTGCTTCGTCCAGTCACACATGGGTATTCCTAAAATTGAACTAGAGATAATAGTGCATAAGATGTAACTGGACCCTTCCATTGACCGATAAGGTAAAACATGTGTGAATTCGCTCTTGAACGTGATGCAATCGTAAATGACAAAGCAAAAGAATTTCCTGGAAGAAGAGTTTATATGTGAAGTGAGGTATCCAGACTGGTTAGCAAATATGGTGTTTGTGCTAGAAAAGAATAGAAAGTGGTGAGTGTTCAGAGATTTCACAGACGTAAGAAAATCATGCCCAAAGGACCTTTTTCACTTCCTCATATCGACGACTTAGTGAATACTACTGCAAGCCACTAATTGATGTGCTTCTTGGATGCATTCTCTGTCAATAATTATATCCTAATAAACCAAACGACAAGAAGAAAACTTCCTTCACAACCTCATGTGAAATATTCTAGTATAAAGCGATGCATTTTGCTTGAAGAAAGTCGGATCTAAGTATCAAACATTGATGAAAATCATTTTTTCTAAGCAAATTTGGCACATTATGAGGCTGAAATAGATAAAATGCTTGTACAATCCCTGAAGACAGATATCATATGGCTTGCAGCATGCGTTCTCGACCATAAGAAAGCATAAAATGATGCTCACTCTTTCCAAATGTTCTTTTGGTGTATGCTCTGGGAAATTCTTCAACTATTTTGCTACATATTTTGGTATCAAAACCTACTCAACACATATTCGGCCAATCCACGCATTCTTTGTGAAAGAATGCAATAGGAATTCATAAATTAATAAGAAAGGTTTCTTTGAGTTGGTTCAAATCAAGGCTCTCGGAATAATAGCATGCCTTCTTTGAAGCCTTGAAGAATCTCAAGGATTTTGTGTGGGACTAGAAGTGCGAAGAACCCCTAGGAAAGCCAAAGGCAATCGATATGATGGATAATCTTAGAAGAAAAACCCAAAACAAGAAAAGTTTCAAAAGGAACAACAAACAAGGCAAAAGAATGAGCATCCAAGAAGGAATGAGGCATACGAAGGCAATATATAATGTTTACCTCGCTAGAGCAGCAGAATCGAAAAGAGAAGACTAAGTGTGAGTCCGAATGGACAAATTTGTAGAAGGAAGAGTTGCCGATAGGAGATTCTTGATGTTAAAGACGAGAAAACCGGAGGATCTATATGGGATCAGAGAAAAGGTGCGAGGAAGATATAAATGAGGAAGATAAGGAAAGTGTACAAGGGTAGGTAGTTACATCATTTTAGATACATTTCTTTCATCAAAGATAAAGATCGGATTTGAATGTAAAAGCAAGAATTAGCCTAGTTAAGTTAAAAAAAATGTGGATATCTTGCCTACGGTCACAAACTCAAAATTCAAAAAAAAGGGGCAGCGAAAAAGCTAGAGTCAATAAAATAGAAGTTGGGCAAAGCAATGTGAACGTAGCAGGGAAGTTACAAAATGTACCACAACATAATATGTACAAGAAAGCTACATGTTATTTCTCAACTTCCACATAAACCTGAAAAATATGGGGCAAATTGTTGGAAATACATTAAATCTGAAGAAATCATACTAGTATGAAGTTGTACCACATCTTATCTTATGGGTAGCAGGAAAGTTAATTTCAAGTTCGACTAGATAAGAGAAACCTTCGAATTAAGATAAAAAAAAAATTAAAAATATTTTCTAATCATAAGGGATAATCAAGACCTTCTACTATAAGAGGGATCATCGACATTCTATCTTTACTACAATATTACAACTTGAAGTAGTCTACTGTTCTTACGTTGTACCTCTTGCTCTCTATCAATCATTCAAATACGAAATTTGATCTCTTGTCTTCCCTAGAATTACGAAGAACCGGCTCTAACGCACACTATCAGCATTATCAGTTTACAAGATTTAGTTATATACAAATATTTTAATAAGAAAACATACAGAAAGAACTATAAAACACAACAATTTCCGCAACAAATTTGATAAAATTGACGCTCAGAAGTTGGAAATACAAATTAACCTTAAGCATTATTATTGGTTTGAGAATCACAAGGAGGATCAAAGAGACTAAAAGCTCTATAAGCAGAAATGACAGAGAGAAATAAGAAAGAGAGGAGAACAAGGACATGAAGCCCCAAAGCAATTGTGAGTTTTGAACAAAATTGTGGATAAGAAGAACACATTTCACTCCACGTCACTGGTGTGTCTCCTTGATTAAGTAAATATGCTATCTGCGTTGCTCCTGCTACTGATGTTGTCATCAAATATGCTAAAAACTTAACGCACAAAAAAATAATTATTAACCGATACAAGGAATTAAAGAGTAGAGTTTTTCAATGATTTAGGAAATTAGATTAACAAAAAACCTGGTCAGGGACAAACAAGAGCCAAGCTTTGGAGACAAAACATGTGGACCATGAAGATATAGTAGATAGCAAAGCATAAATACCAGATATGGCACTAACTCCAACCATATACCTAGAAATAAATAATCAGTTAATAAACAAGTACATAGCTATAAAATACCAATTCGAAAACAGAAAGTTAGAAAGTTTACTTGAGACCCATGATGGAGTTGTAGTCTAGACGGCCATAGTCAGGGTTGGATTGATGGTTAGTGACAGTTAACCATATGACTGCAACACTGAGGGGAACCACAATTAGCCTCAGACATGAATCTATGAGCTTTAAAGTCATAGAAGTTTGTGATTGCTGCTTCGAAGAACTGATTCTTGTATTGTTGTTGTCCTCTCTCATCTCTGGTTGGATGTCAAAATATAATGTCTGGAAGGAAGAAAGCTGTAAAGAATTCTTGAATACAAATGAGTTTCTCATTTAGATTATCATCTATATATATATAATTAAACATATGTGTAGTTATGTCTGTAATGTGTATTTGTGGTCATAATACATATAAAACCAAATAACAAAAGACACAAAAGGGTTCCTCTGTCTTGTTTCCTTTTAATAGTGGAGAGCATGTAATTTTCATTAATAACGAGAAGACAAGAAAAGCATACAAATGTGAATATGGATTCATTAAGCATCCTATTTATTAAGATAATAATAAGCAATGTTCAAGAAAGCGGTAGGCGCTAAGCGGATGGTGACATAATGCCTAGCGCCTAGAAAGATTAGTCGGGGCCTAGACGATTTTTAGACGGTTTAGACGTTTACAACAAAAAGATATATATTTAATATATAGCATATCACAAAATATAAAATATAGTTCATAATCTTATATATTAATTGAGGAGACAGAGAGAGAAAATGAGTGTAAAAATAATGATGTGTCGTTCAAAAAGTAATATAAGGACCACATAATAAAAGTCTACCAGTCAAAACATTTCAATTAATTTAATATGCCACAGTAGAAATCTCTATAATTATTATTAATTTTTAAATGTAAGTAGTATGTTTATGTTACAAATTTCATTCAATTATAATATGACGGTTCAATATATAAAATACTATATAATATAGTATTACAAGAGTTTTATTTACAATATAACACTATAACGATTAATCATTTGAATTGATGTAATTTTTTTTGTCATCGTAGCCTAGTGGCAAATAGTTCCTCTCACAAGAGGCAGGTACAGGGTTCGAACCCTGGTTTCGTGAGATGGATGCAGAGGTGGTGCAACCACTGGCCCACTTGCTCCTCTCGATGTAATTTTAAATATACATTTAAATTGCCTAAAATTATCTTATTTAATATATATTTATGGTTTATTATTTATTTTTAAAAATTTAGAACTATGGTTGGTCTGAACATATATCATGAAAACTTGTCACTTTGTTTTTTTGGAATAAAATGAATTGGAATCGAATCGTTCAGTGATTGTTTCTCAATCCATTTTTAATTTAATTTTGAAAATATATTAAAATGATAAAACTTAAAAATATTTAATGGATAAAAATGATATTGCTTTATTTAAAAATATTTCGTAAACAGTTTAAAAATTGTTACAATCCGATTTCATAAACCTAATATGCATAATACATTAATATCTTTCAAAAATATGTTTGTTTGTCTCACATCGATTGTGAGAGTTTTTGAAGAGCAAATTTACAATATAAAGTAGGTCTCATATACTCAACTAGAAAACATCTTTTGTAATATTTTGGATATGTTCGATATTAAAAAATCGAACTGAACATTATTTAATTTTTCGGTTGACACGAAGGTTAGAACCGTGTTAAAACATAAAAAAATTTAAATTATTTGGTTTTATTTTCTTGGATATTCGAGTTAAAACCGAACTGTTTGATGTTTTAATTTTAAATTAAAATTTGAAAATTGGTTTGAACCTGAAATGATTCGAACCGCCTCGAACCGGTAAATGATCAATTTCTATATGATCTTTATTAGCCCACTCGAAGTACATAGACAAAAAAACATAATTGACCCGAACCAAAAGCTTGAATGTTCAGCTCTACATTTATATTTAAAACATGTCAGGTCTATTTTTATATTACACATAAGCGTATATTTGTACCAGAGACATGATATTATATTAATATATACTTTTTTTTCAAAATCATTCAAAATTTTAGAGGTGTATTATATATAATTTATCATTCTATTAAAAACACCTATAGAAAATTAATTATCCGAAAAATATATAATTCCGCGCTTGGCGCGAGACAAAAATCTAGTATATCTTAGAACACAAACATCTATTGAAAAACTAAAAAATATTACATTATGAATGAAAGATAGCTAAAAGATGAGTTTTATACATATGAATATTTTCAATCATATATTTTCTGAAACTAAAACTTATAATTAGGTTATATATAAAAAAATAAATGTTAATTAACTTGTATCTTTGTATGGCCGCCTAGACCTGCCCAGATCCGACTAGACCCGCCTAGTTCTGACTAGACTCGCCTAGGTCCACCTAAATCCGCTTAAATCTGCTTAATAATATTGACACCTAATTACAACGCCTAGGAGGTAATCGCCACGGTCTAAGGGCGCCTAGTGCCTAGGCAGCGCCTAGGCGGCCGCCTAGACAACTTTTTAGAACACTGGTAATAAGCATCAAGAGATAATTGGTTGGTTAATTAAACACACATGTGTGTCAAAAGTGGAGAAACCATTTCAAAGTAAAAATGAATTTGCTCAATTTTATTGACTAGCCAATAGACATATTTATACACGATAATAACTTTGTCCACAAGCTCTTTACATATTTGATAAAGGTAGATTGTTTATTTAAAAAGAAGAGAATATACACAAATATGTAAGTTATTTTAATATATTCAAGTCGATTTCGTATCCTGGAGATCTCTTAACACCCTCCCGCAAGTTCATACGTGGCAACACGTTTGAGATTGGACAATTCTTCAAAGGCGGCGTTATACCCGGTTGTCGGGTCATCGTCGACGTTTATACTCGATCGTAGAGTCAAATCATGAAATACATCATAGTATATTCATCGCCTTCATCATCACCATTGGATCTTCATATATATCTGTTGGATCAGAGTTCATCATCGCCGAATCATCGTATTGGTCGATCTATCTCTTTAATAATATCTTCGCGACCACCACCGAATTGTAGTTGATAGATAACAATATGAATATTTCACAATGCTCAAAACAAATCATGAAAGCATTGTTCTTTTCTCTTTTTTCCCTTATCTTTTCTGTTTAAATCACAAAACATACGTAACAATAAATATGATTTTTTTTTTCTTTTTTTTTAATATCTAGCTTGAAAAAGAACGTAGTAGTAGAAAGTTGTTCTTTTCATCTTTTTAAGTCCTAAAAGAAAAAAACGAAACCAAAAAATCTTTTTCTTTTTTTTTTCTTTTCTTTATAAAAAATTCCAATGAGAAACCCAACGAAAAACTTTTTTGTTTTTTTTGAATTATCAAAACAACAAAACCAAAAACAAGAACAAAAACATAGATAACATGAAAACCAAGAAGAAAATTAAATTAAAAACATAGTTTTAATTTTAAAAACCGACATAGTAAGGTCAAAGTTCGATAAGAGCCAAAAAAGTTGTATGATTTTGGCTAATGCTCTGATACCTTGTCAAAAGTGGAGAAACCCTTTCGATGTATAAAAGGATTTGATCTTAACAATGTGCAATAGTCTTGGAAACATAAGCTCACATGACTAGCCTCAGGACCACAAAGAAGGTAAAGTAAAGTAGCCTTTCCAAACCGACACAAAAGCAACTAGTAGAAATTTTTCTTGTTGTGTTCTTCTTGCAAAAAACAAACGTTGTAGTACGATTGCGAACAGATAATTTTGAGGTAGTTTTAGAGATTTGTGATTTGAAGCTCAAGGTCAGCTCTTGGCGCTTCTTTAAGGCACTACTCTTGCGATTCAGAGAGATAGACAAGCAAAAGAAAGAACTGATTTTGCAGAGAGAGCATCTTTCAAAGTGTAAGCTTGTTTTATGTTCTTGAGAGTTACAGAGAGCTAAGAGAAAGGAGAAATCTTAGAAAGCTTTGTATAGGGTTTATAGTGTTCTCAATCTCTTTAAACTTTGCAAATAATCTAGTGGATTCCGGAAGAAAGATCCCGACGAGATGTAAGTGGGTTGGTTAATACCCATTGAGCTCGTAAAACTTGCTTGTGTTTTTATCCTTTCAAACTCATCCACAAATCTCTACCTTCTCTACCCTGTTTTCTTAATCCTTTGCTCTGAAACAACTCTTTGTTGTTAAAAGTTTCTTTCGTTATTTTTGTATCCTCTACAGGAAGATCTTAAGTGAAGAAAGCTAACATCTTTAAGGTTTATCTCCTCTTCAAAGTTGTATCAGAGCTCCGGTTCCTTGTTGGTGGTTCTGTAAAGTCCTCCCATGCTAAGAATCATGGTGTTGGCAAGGATAGAGGTGGAGAAATTTGATGGTCGCGGGGATTTTACACTGTGCAAAGAAAAGCTTATGGCTCATATGGAGATCTTAGGGTTAAGCGCTGCTCTTAAGGTTACTGAATCTCTAAAAGACAAAGTGTCAGATCCAGATGCAACATGTGAAGAGAAAGAAGAAAAGGAGAGTGATGAGATGAATAAGGGAGAAGCTTTAGACGAAAAAATGAAAAAGGCAAGAAGCACGATTGTTCTAAGTGTTTTAGATCAGGTCCTGAGGAAGATAATCAAAGAGAAGACAGCAGATTCTATGATTCAAGCCTTCGACAAGCTTTACATGTCAAAGGCTCTACCAAACAGGATATACCTGAAACAAAAACTTTACAACTTCAAGATGTCTGAAAGTTCATCTATTAAGGGAACCACTGATGAATTTCTTTGTCTAATAGCAAATTTGGAGAACACAAATGTGATTGTCTCTGACGATGATCAAGCCATCTTGCTCCTTATGTCTCTCCCAAGACAGTTTGACCAACATAGAGATACACTCAAGTATGGCACATGAAGAACAATATTGACTCTTGATGATGTGGTTGCAACCATATGTGCAAAGGAACTGGAGTTTGGATCTCATAGGAAGAGCTCAAAAAATCAGGCTAAAGGACTGTATGTGAAAGACAAGGGAGAACAAAGAGGAAGAAATGATCACATAGATAGGGGTTCAAAGCAGAACAGATCAAGGTCAAAATCCAAGAATAGAAAGGGATGTTGGGCCTTTTGTGAAGAGGGACACTTCAATAATAAATGTCCTCACAGAAACAAAACTCAGGTTAGACAGAAAGACCAAGGAAATCTAAAAGGGGAAGCATCAAATGCAAAAGTAAATCTTTTGCAGAATCAGCTAGCTTGTATGTGTCTGAAGCTCTCACTTCAATAAACATAAGTTTAGAGAACGAGTGGATAATGGACACGGGATGTAGTTACCATATGACCTACAAAAGAGAATGGTTTGAAAGTCTAGATGAAGATGTGGGAGGATCAGTGAGAATGGGCAACAAGACCTTCTCGAAAGTCAAAGGCTTAGGTAACATATGACTTCAGAATGATGAAGGTCTAAATGTAGCTCTCACAAATGTGAGATACTTCCCTAAGTTGGATAGGAATCTCCTTTCACTTGGAACCTTTGAAAAAGCTGGATATAGATTTGAATCAGAAAATGGAGTATTAAGTATCAAGGCAGGGGATCACACACTTTTGAAGGGTAAAAGGTATGAAACTTTGTATTTTCTAAACAAGAAGAGAATTGAATCTGAGGCTCTGACGACTGAGAAAAGAATCGATGATACCATCTTGTGGCATAGGAGATTGTGTCATATGAGTAACAAAATTATGCAAGTTCTGGTGAAGAAAGGAATCTTGGACAAGAAAAGAATCTCAGCCTTGGAGATGTGTGATGATTGTACGTTGGGCAAGACAAAAAGAGTAGGTTTCAGTGCAGTTACTCATGATACCAGTGACAAATTGGACTATATCCACTCAGATCTTTGGGGGGGCTCCTTTTGTTCCCTTGTCCGTGGGTAAATGCCAGAATTTCATCTCATTTAAAGATGACTACAACAAAAAATCGTGGGTTTATTTTCTAAAGAATAAGGATGAAACTTTTGAAACCTTTGTTGAGTAGTGTAAAATGGTTGAGAATCAAGAATATAGAATGGTTAAGGTCTTGAGAACACATAATGGATTTGAGTGTTGTAACCATTAGTCAATTCTTATAGCAAAGAGAAGGGTATTGTGAGCCACAAAACATGTGCCTACACACCGCAACAAAGCAGGGTAGCAGAACGGATGAACCGCACAATCATGGAAAATGTGAGAACCATGTTAAGTGATTCTGGTGTACCAAAGAGGTTTTGGGCTAAAGCTACACATACAGTTGTTGTTCTTATAAACAAGACTCCCTCCTCAACTTTGAACTTTGACATCCCAAATAAGAAGTGGACAGGAAAAACACATGCTTATAGTTACCTGAGGAGATTCGGGTGTGTTTCATTTGTTCACTCTGATGAAGGAAAGCTAGTGCTTAGAGCTAAAAAGGAAGTTCTTGTTGGATATCCTTCTGGAGTCAAAGGTTACAAAATATGGGTGGTAGAGGATAAAAATGTGTAATCAGTAGGAATGTGGTCTTCCAAGAAAGTGTGGTCTGTAAGGACATGACACTAAGTGATAAAGAGCGTTACAATTACAAAAGTGATCCTACAAGTACATCTTTGAACATTGATCTTAGGGAATCAAAAGTTTCAGGTTTAGGTGGAGCTCTCTTGGATGAAATAGTATCCCCAGGAGAGGATCATCATGGCATAGACATTCAACAACAAGATCAAGAAGATGTTACAGAGAGCATAATTCATGAAACTCCTAAAAGTTACCATCTTGTGAGGGACAAAGCAAGAAGAGAGTAAAGAGCTCCAAGGAGATTTGATTTGGAAGGATATGTGATTGAAAACATAGATGAAATGCAGAAGTTTATTGAAGCACTTACTATCATAGAAGATGGGGAAGCTATTGAACCAACCGATTATGGAGAAGCTACGAGAAGCGTGGACTGCTTAAAATGGAAAGGTGGGACGAGTGAGGAGATGGAAACTCTACTAAAGAACTTCACATGGACTGTTGTGACCAGACCTGAGGTTCAAAGGATAATAGCCTGCAAATAGATTTTCAAGCGTAAGCCTGGAATATCTGAAAGTGATGAACCAAGATTCAAAGCTCGAGTAGTGGCAAAAGGATATGCACAAAGAGAAGGAATTTACTACGGTGAGATCTTCTCTCTGGTAGTGAAACACGTATTTATAAGGAAGATTATAAATTAGGAAAATTAGATGTAAAAATTGCATTCCTCCATGGAGAATCTGATGAAACTATCTACATGGAAATTCTTGAATGTTTTGAAGAACAGTTTGATCAAGATAGCTTTAAGCAGTCACCAAGGAAATGGAATGAGAAATTTGATGACTACATGATAGAGATTGGTTTTGATAGAAGCCTACATGATCATTGTTCATACACAAATGCACTTGATTATGGTTCTATGATCTATTTAATCATCTATGTAGATGACATGTTAGTGGCTGCCAGGGATAAAGCAGTGTTTTCAGACTTAAAGCAACAACTTGGAATCAAGTTTGAAATGAAGGATCTCAGGCCAGCCAAGAAGATTCTTGGCATGAAGATTACAAGAGACAGGACAAAAAGGAAATTAACTATGTCTCAGGAAGGTTACTTGGGTAAGGTTCTTGAAGTTTATAATATGAAAGAGTCAAAACCTATTGTAACTCCTCTAGGTGCGCATCTGAAGATGGCATCTGCTACTGAAGATCAGATACTCAAGGATGAGTCTTATATGAAGTATGTACCCTATGCTAATGTTTTTGGGAGTATCATGTACTCCATGATTGGCTCCAGACCAGATTTGGCCTACCTTGTCGAAGTTATAAGCAGATTTATGAGCAACCCTGTAAAGGAACACTAGTTGGGAGTCAAATGGGTTCTCAGGTACATTAAGGGAAGTCTCAACAAGAAGCTATGTTATAAGAAAGGTTCAGAATTCATATTAAGAGGCTATTGTGACTTGGATTTTGCTACGGATCCTGATAGAAGAAGGTCCAGAAGTGGCATGGTATTCACTCTTGGTTGGAATATGATTAGTTGGAAGTCAAGTTTGCAGAAAGTGGTTGCCTTATCAATGACAGAGGCTGGATACATGTCTCTTACTGAAGTGATAAAGGAAGCAGTGTGGTTGAAAGGGTTTTTGAAGGATTTTGGTTATGAGCAGAAGAGTGTGGAGATTTTTTGTGACTCACAAAGTGCAATAGCACTCTCCAAGAACAATGTTCACCATAACAGAACCAAACACATCAATGTGAAACACCAGTTTTTCCGAAATATCATTGTTGAAGGAACCGTAAAAGTGCATAAGATATGAAGTTTGAGTAATCCAGCTGATATCTTCACTAAAGTCTTGCCCGTATTCAAGTTCCAGGCTGCTTTGGACTTGCTGCATGTCAAGTCTGAGTAATTGGGCTCAGGGAATCTGGGATTGGAATCCAAGTACTAGATGTTCAAAGGCCTATCTCTAAACAGTTGTTTTGTTTTTCAGGTTTATTTCTGGTTGATGTCGTATTACTAGGTGGAGTTTATTAAGATAGTAATAAGCATCATTATATAATTGGTTGTATTAATTAAACACAAATGTTCAAGAGCCTTCAAAACATAAGCTCACGTGACTAGCCTCAGGACCACAAAGAAGGTAAAGTAAAGCAGCCTCTCCAACCCGACTTAAAAGCAAATAGTAGAAATTTGTCTTGACGTGTTCTGCTTGCAAAAAAGAACATGTAGTACAATTGCGAACATAGAGTTTTGAGGCGGTTTTGGATGTTTGTGATTTGAAGCTCAAGGTCAGGTTTTGGGGCTTATTTAAGGTACTACTCTTGCGATTCAGAGAGATAGACAAGTAAAAGAAGGAACTGATTTTGTAGAGAGAGCATCTTTCAAAGTGTAAGCTTGTTTTATATTCTTGAGAGTTGCAGAGAGATAAGAGAAAGGAGAAATCTTAGAAATCTTTGTATAGGGCTTGGAGTGTTCTCAATCTCTGTAAACTTGCTTGTGTCTTTACCCTTTCAAACTCATCTGCAAATCTCTACCCTCTCTACTCTTTTTTCTTAATCCCTTGTTCTGAAACAACTCTCTGTTGTTAAAAATTTCTTCATTTATGTATGTATCCTCTGCATGAAGATCTTAAGTGAAGAAAGCTAACATCTTTAAGGCTTATCTTCTCTTCACTATCTACTTATTAAATCTTTTCCCCGCCATCTCCTCCTTGTTAAAACTATAGTTTGTTTTAGAAGTAGAATATTGATCCATAGATGATTTTGAACGATATTACAAATTATCAAAAGATTTACGGTCCTCAAAACCAAATTAACCAAATAGAATATATTAAATAAGAATCCAATGAAGAGTAGATTTGTGGTATATACAAAAAAAAACTGGTATTTATATATATTTATTTGTTAAAAGAAAATTTATTATAATATTGGAGAAGTTTTATATAAATTTCCATATACAAAAATGGGCAAATGGAGGTAAGAACGACAAAAATGGTGTTAGACAGTGAATTACGGTTGGTCATTGAGCCTAATTTATCTATTAAGAAGAATAAGTTTTTATCAAAAGTTATATTGAAGTAGTAAAATGAACAGAGTTAAAGGACGATTGTGAAAAAATCTCACTCTATTATTCATCAACTATATTTACATTTTATAGTACAAATAAATTCAAAGATCTACCACTGCAACATACACAACATTTACGTAATGACTAAGTCTAGATAAGAATGAATATGTTTGTATAATATTTCCAAAGTTATAATCCTGAAATATCGATATACTTCAATCTCGTCACTCCTCAAGTTGGAGTATGCAAGTCGTGTTGTCCATTATGGTCATAAAATTAAGGAATTCTCTCTGCTAACAGTCTAGTGAAAATATATGTCAACTGCTTACATTTACAATGTGAACCGTCGCAATCGTACATATCATAATTCAACCTCTCACAAAGTGACCATCCAATTCAATGTGTTTTGTCTGTTCATGAAAGACCACATTTTTATTTATGTGGATCGCAGCTTTGCTATCACAGTTTACTCCTATTGATTGGTTGTGTTGAAAGCCAAGAGTTTGTAAAATACACTTGAGCAATATTAATTATTTTGTAAGAAATGGCATGGCTTGATATTCATCTATGTCGAAAAACATACCCACTATCGATTGTTTTTTGTGAAATTGCTAAACCACCAAGTTGAATAAAATAACTTTTCATTGATTTCCTTTTGAGTTGATAACTCGTCCAATCCAAATCATACTATTCTGTGATTTAAAAATTTGCTATAACTCTAAGCAAAATATTTGAAATAACAAACAACTTGTAAAGTTATTTTCCAGTGATCCTCCTAAGGCATATGCATGAACTTGAATAGCACATATACACAATATGGTTTATCTGGACGCATGACACAGAGATAAACAAGTCTTCTATCAAGTCATATGATTGCTCAGGATTTCCCAGCAATGGTGATTCACAAAGCACCAACTTATGATTTTTTTTCTTGAAGAAACAATGGTGATTTAGAGCTAAGTAACTCCACATCTTTAGTTATATCAGGTGTGTACTTGCGTTGACTCATATACATTCCACTCTTATGTCTAACAACTTGAATTCAACGAAAAAATCTTTTAACTTGCCTAGATCTTTCATCTTGAAGCAAGTATAGAGATAGTCTTTAAAATACTTCACTCCACCAAAAGCTCTTCCCAATAATTTTTAAATCATAAACTTAAATGAGTATATGCAACTGAATCTGACCTTGGTCGTATGTGAATACCGAATAATCTGATAAGCATTCTTCAAATCCATAATTCTTCAAAAAAAAACGTTAACTTTGCAAACCAACACTTAGGTGCTTGTTTCAGTCCAAACAAAGATTTGCGAAGGCGATACCATTATAAGGTTAGAGGAGTTGAATCTTAGTGGTAACTACATATGTACTTATTTCTAAATATCTTTGAGCAAAAATTGATTGCGGATATCCATTTGATATATTTCTTTTGTTCTCATTGTCACACCATCCAAAAAACACTAAACAATTTCTATTTTGACAATTGTAACGATAATGTCACCATAGTCAACATCTTTGACTTGTATATTTCCAAGAGATATCAAACATGCCGTGAACATCTCGATTGAGTGATCAACTTGAGGCTTAACAGTATATACCACTGACATCCAATTGCTTGTTTTCCTTGAGTAATACCACAAGCTCCCATGTTTTATTTTATTCGAGAGCCCTTATCTCACTCCTATAGTTTTGCGCCACCGCTCATGTAAAATTTCTTGGTTATAAGACTTAGGTTTAAGAGTGCTGCCAACTGTGACTTGAAACGCATAATGCTTGCCCAAGAATCGTTCGTAGCTCAGTTAATTAGAAATTGGATACAACATCTTTGATGTCGCCTTCATTGGTGTCATAAGTTTAAATTAGACTGCGTTGGGAAGATAATTATTCTATATTACTGGCGAAATCTTTTTCTAATGGCCAAAACCTAGTTGTTCCTCGTGAATAATAAGATTTTTTCGATTCGATGAAATTCGTGATTGAAGTCAATATTGACGAGACTTGCGATGTTAAGAAATACGACGCTTCTTGATTATGTGACATTTAGCCCAAATAAGGTTTTCCTTTGAGCCCACCATTCATAAAATTACATATATCAATCATATTTTGTCTTTTTGTTGCTATTGCACTTGTACGATTTGATATATTATCATATCTCCTCACATCTTATTCTTCAGTTAAGGAAACATACGAGATTAGAAGCCACAGAGGTGAATCTTCAGGATTTTTCAATGGCTTTTGTTGTGCTTTAGTCTACAAAAATTCTTTCTCGCGAAACACGATGTCTTACGAGACACAAAACTCTTTTTTTTCAAGTCGAACAATCTTCAGCTTTTTTTTTCCATATGATACTCCATGAATACACGTTTCTTACACCTTGCTGCAAATTTATTCCCCGGTGGTAGCTTTATTATGAGCAAAACACATGTTGCCGAAGAACCATCACTGATTATATGATGGAGCTTGATTTATAATTTTTTCATACAAATGATCCCTTTAAGAACCGAATTTGGAGTTCGATTAATTAGATAACACGTTATGAGAATACACTCNNNAATACCCCCCCCCCCCCCCCAAAAAAAAACTTTATGGGAAATTTGGCTTCTAAACGCAGAGACTTTGCGACACTAACTATGTCGATAAATCCTCTCCACTCGACCATTTTTCTTCGAAGTCCCTACACATGACATTTCGTGAACAATTCCAAGTTCTTCAAATGTGTTAGTGCATCTATCGTATCATGGAGAAGATGTATTTATGTTTTCATATTTTCATGCATATTTAGTGTCATTTAGTTCATTTTTCATTATCATTTGGTTGTATATGTTGCATTTAAGCGCTAGATTTAATTTAGTTTATGAAGCGAGTCTACAATTTTAATTTGTTTCATTTGCATACATTTTTTTGTTGCATTTTGCAAGGAGCAGATCTTGATAAAACAAATAGGAGTTTGGAGCTTCATTCTTGCTAAAACTTAAGTGATGAACAAGAATTAATGAAAGATATATGATGACGAATCGAAAGGAATGAAGAAGGGTCAAGTAGGAGGCAAAAGAAGAATATAAGCTTCCAAGTTAGCTACCCATTGACCTTAGAAGTTAAGGGGAGTCAATAGGTGAGTAAATCAACCAGAAATCTGGCCATTTAGCTACCCATCGACCATTGGAACCAAAGGGGGTCGATGTGTGAGCAATCTCGCCCAAAATTCAATTAGAATTTCTCCTCTCTCCCTCTTTTCTTATAAATACTAACTTGTAACCTCCAAGAAAACTTAAGCTACGTAAGCATATATTTTTTTGATGGTTTCAGATTGTTTTTAAGTTAAGAAAAACTTTTATTTTAGATTTCTAATGCATTTGATGTCTCTTTAATTCTTGTTCTTCATATATTTCTTGTTTTTCATAGTTTCTATCTATCTTGCAAAGTTTGAA
Source organism: Anastatica hierochuntica (assembly GCA_900406275.1). Taxonomy (NCBI): domain Eukaryota; kingdom Viridiplantae; phylum Streptophyta; class Magnoliopsida; order Brassicales; family Brassicaceae; genus Anastatica; species Anastatica hierochuntica. The sequence continues at coordinate 49,774 of OVAN01000310.1, read as the reverse complement.
TTTTTCTCTCTTCTACTTAAATTTTTTTTTATTTGAATTCTTAAATCACATCTCATCTCACATTTTTCTCACTTCAAGCATGAATTTTCAAGAGAAAAATCACATTTGTTGGATTTCCATGGACCTTAGTGAGTAGAACACATTGGACATTGGATTCGTAGATTAGTGAATGATTAGGTGGTTTGCTAATGGTGTCTAGGTATAGATGGAAATTGGATCTCCATTTTTAGGTGTGTTTAATGTTAGATCTAGGAAAATAACTAGGTCTTGAGATGTATATTTTTTATATCCAAAAAGTGTTTGATGAAATGTCTAGGACATCCTAAAGTATACTAAACTTAGCTTAGCCAACGAAAGTTGATAGTTAGAGAATTAAGTGACTAAATGGTAAGGTACTTAATGATTGCTTATAAGTGATCGAAACAAGCAAAAATTAAGTGACATATGTTCGCTTGCAAATGTGCTTTTTAGCCATGATGGTGGTACTAGTTTAAGCATTGATTTTATGGGGGTGAGACATGTTCTTATCTTTACTGCTGGTTAGCTACCTGGTCATACCTTATCAATTTCCTTTTTCAAGATCGATCTCTCAATCATCTTTCATTTAGTAGTTTTTTTAGGTTGTGTTTGCATTTGACTTAGTAGTTATTTGTGATCATCACCCATTTTCTATTCGATTAGGTTAGGAGATATTGTTCATTCTTAGTTATTTGAATATCTAGTTTCTTGTGGATTGATCCATAAAGTACTACAACAACATAACTGGGAACTTGCGGATTTGTGTAGTTCTTAGGAAGAATATGGTTTTATTAATAGTAAAACTTATTCTTGTTTAGGAAAAACTACGTGCAACAAGTTTTTGGCGATGTTTCCGAGGAACTCAATAGATTCTCATTAGGATTTAAATATTTCCTTAGACTAAGCTTTCTACAGTTTTCTTTTAATTTTTTTATACTAACTTTCTTTCAAGTCTTTTTTCTTTTTGCATGGGATAATCACAAGAGGGAAAGAAGATGTCTTCCTACATGAATTCACTGTTGAAGCCCATGGTAGAGAGCAAGAAAGAGAGGTATCTTGGAGCCTCACAAGCAATCAAAAAGCTTATGACCCATCCAACTCAAGAGAGGATCAATCATATGGGTACTATGCTCAAGGAAACAATTATGAAGAGGGTGAAAGATACCAACCATGGAACATTGGAAATGAAGAACGAGTGAATCATTTTTCCCAAGTCTAAAAAGAAGAAGAGAACCACAACTTACTTAAGTAGTTGTTGGAAGACCAAGAAAATTGAAAGATTGAGAGAGAAAGGCATTTGGATTTCCTTTATACCAAGATCGATATTATGACCAACCTTTTTGGCTCAGAAATGGAGAATAAAATGGCACATGTGGAGGAAATCAACACAATATACCAAGGGTTGAAGAGAGAGAAGAAAAGTTTCTACCTCTTGACGAAATTGAAGCATGTGAAAAGTGTTTTGAAGAGGAATATCAAAGCAAGGATGAATTCCTAATTGATATTATGGAGTTTGAATCACAACATGGATGCACAGTTGATAAAGATCTTGTGATAAGATATGACGATGAAGTCAAGACCGTTTCCATCTCAAGTGATTCATTCAACAATATCATGCAGTAGTAGGCACGGTTGGGAGAAACCTTGAATACTCTTTGGAGAATGTGTTGGTGGCTAAATGTTGATGGGAAAAAGAGGAGATTTCCATTAATGATGATGAAACCTCAAGCAAAGAAGAATCCTCACTAGATAATATTCAAGAAGAAGAGAGAATCGATGAATTTGAAGAACTCTTTGGATATACCAGTTTCGAAACTATGAATGCAAAGTTTAAGAATGATGCACAAAAAGAATGGAGCCTCTAAACCAAAGATGTAGCATATGTGATCTCCATATCCAAAAATGAATTCAATTAGAAAGAGTCAAAGGAGAAGGACGATGAGAACAATGAGGAACCTCAACAAAAGGTTCAAGAAGAGGAATCTCCAATGGACAAGCCCTTTGGCTTAATCTCCACCAAGAAAGTGATCATAGATGATCCAAGAATTATATCTTTTGAGGAAATAAAGATGAAAGTATTTAAGGGTTGGTTCTATGATGAATATGAGTCAGGTGATCAAGGGAACCTGGAAAGAATGTCAAGCTATGGGACTTAAAATAGATTGCACTTGGTAGGAAATCCCATGAATATTCTTTTGCTTATATTACGCTTTAAATATAATATTTGATTATGCTTGTATCTTTGGTTGGCTTTCAAGTATGTTTAAGGAATTTAGAAGTTTGCAGTTCCTTTGAGTTGAGCTTGTTGGTTTAGAATGATTTCCAGATCATATTTCTTAAATATTATGTGAATTTGATTTAGAAACTTAATTAGGAATGCCTAAGTGTTGTGTTTATGCATGATGAATTTGCGTAGTCTAAAATTTAGTAAATGATTGGTACATATGATTTAAGCTTTGAGATAAATTGCTAGTTCATAAGTTACTTGTTTGAATCCACTAATGATTTGAAATAGACATAATTGTTGAATTCGTCCAATTAAGAATTTTAGTTTGATTATGTCTTGAGAAATGAATTTGACATGAATGCTTAGGAAAGCAAATGTTAATTAAAGCTTGAGTTTCGAATTTTTTTGAATGATTTTGCTAAGTTGACTTGAGTAGAGCCGATTAAGTATTGACTTTTGCTTCAAATGGCTTATGGTTCATACTCTCACTTAGTATTTCATTCGGATTTAATTGTCTCTTGATACTTAATCTAATAATTGTCTTATTTAGGTACCAAACTACACTCGAATGTCATCAAGGAAAGAACATAAGAAGAAGCTCAAGGAGAACGAAGAAGTTCCCAAAGCATTCCTTTCCAAAAACCAAATCTCCTCCACTCATTCATGCACATTGGTCAAAGGTATGAGTCCATAATCCTTGTATATACATTTAGATGTATTTATGTTTTTTAAATTCTTTCTCACAGTTTAAGATTCACCGGAATAGTTATATTTAAGTTGGAGGGAGGGAGTAGATAATAGTGAGCATTTATATTTGTTTGGTTTGTTTTTTTCATAACTTGAGTCATGCATTGTAAAACATTTCATGAACTAGATACTAATGAACATTTTTATTTGTTTTGTTTTGAATTTTAATAATTTGAGTCATGCATTGTAAAAGTTTATGAAATTTTTCTTAAAAATTTCAAAATCTCATTCTCTGATGCTCGATTTTTAATATATTAGTTTTATAATAAATCGGTTTTGGTATATATATATATATACTATAGTATATATGAAAATATACTATTTTAGTAAAAATGCACATGCGTAAGTTAGTGTTCGGGGTCCCGTACTTCATATCCCAAACTCCAACCCTTTAGGATCCATTCTGGTTTTTGAAAAGTTTGGCTCGGGTTCAGTTCGGGTTTTTGGGTCGGGTCGGATTTTATAAAAATATTAAATTCCATATAGATCCGATTTTTTCTAGTTCCAACATTTTCAGATTTTTTGGATTTTTCGGATTCGGACTCGGATATTTTTTTCAAGTTTCTTCAAATTTTTGGATATTTCGAGTTCTTTTTCGGATATTCGGGTCTTTTTTGGTTTTTCGAATTTGGGGTTCGGATTTTCCTAATTTTTCATGTGTTTTGGGATTCAGGTTTTGGATTTTCGGATTAATTGAGGCAAGTATATAGATATAAGAGTAAAAGGATAATGATGTATGTATATGTATGTGCAAACGTTCGAACCACCCATATACTATTTCGGTTTTCGGGTTTGGTTCAGGTAAAATTCGAATCCCAAAGTACTTGAGCATGGAACCTACTCGAGTTTTTTCACATGGTTTTTCGGGTTTAGTTTCAGAGCATAGATTAGATTGTGAATAAACTAATATGTAAATAGTTATTCTCATTCATATAAATGTTTTCTAAATATTAAATTCTAAAAAGAATAATATGCAAAAAATATTATTAATTCACATAAACAAATAATGTTTTATGATAAACTTAAAACAATATAAAAGAAACAAAATTATGTTTGTTAAACACATAATCTTTTTAATTAATTAATTTTATCACATATAAATATTTGTCAAACATATAAAAATAATAGCATATATAAAAATAATATACAAAATAATATATAACTATATGTATATATAATTAAAAATATATTCGCGTACATCTCTAATCTTCAGTTGCAATAGACACAACTTTTACCGAATGACCAAGTCTATTAAGGATTCAAGAATGACTAAACCTATATAATATTTTCCAAGTTATGGTCCTAAAATATCGAGATACTAAGTAGTAATTATATCGTGAAAGTGATAACAAAGAAAAAATTGAAAAATAAAGGATAATTAGGTCCAATATACATAAGTCATCTACTAATTAAGAAACTAGTCATTAATAAAAAAAAGTCTCCATACTTTCGGTATTTATGACAATTTTGTTCCTCTGATCTACATAGATTGTCTGTATTTGTTGCAGAAAATAGACTGTCTATTTGTTGCGTAGCATAAGTTTTTAAAAATACTCATTCACAAAACTTTGCCTTGTGATACTTTTAACATTACCGAATGAAATTGTGAATCCCAATTACGTTTTTTCCTTAATGTTTGGTTTTTTGTAAAATTCATAGGCACATGAAAATAGAATGTCTAATCAGACGTTATGTAAAAATAGATTGTCTAATTATACGTTATACTAATTTACATCTATTTGTAAAATATATATCCGTTTCGAAAAATTCAAAATACGTTAAATAGAAAAAAATCTACTTTATTTTTGTGTATATACAATTTTTTTCGATATATATAAACCTATAGAATCACTTGAAGTTTAGAGGGGTAAAAAGACAAAATGAGAAATTACAAATAAAACTTATTTAAATTTTTAATAAAAAAATAAAGACAGATATATTATTAATTAATCTCTCTCAACTTATTATTCTATAAAGTTATCGAAGAATAAATTAACAATTTTTTATATAAAAAATTATTAATTGTATTTTTCTTTTCTGAATTAAAGAAAAGTGGCAAGTGCGGTTGGTATCGGTGCAAGATTGGGTGACATTTGGCTTTATCTTGGTTGGCTGGGCTCCATATGAATCATTGTTTTGGATTAATATTCGAATACATGAGAAAGAAAAATATTGAGGTGTTGTTTTCCAACAAAAACTATTGAGGTGTCACTTGTTTCAACAAAAACTTTTTTTCAATAATGTAGTAACCACATTCTAGTTCAAAAATTATGATCTGTAAGCCCAGAGATTTTAAATAAAAAGATTAATGCTGAAAGGCACTGACATCAGTTGATGACACGAGTATTAGTCAGGCTGATGTCATATCAACCAATATCCTGTTGAAGGATCGGGTCAACATTTAAGTTTTCGTAATGACGAGACTTTTTGCTAGAATTTGAAGTCTATACTGTAAGAATATTTATATTTTTATGTGATCTATGTATCATACGGTTTAATTATAAAATTTAAGATCATTCGAAAGTTATGAATTTTAACATTAAAGATGATACTATGATGGATCGGTTTCGATTAAAGACGATAGAATTCAGGTGTATTGATAACACTCCTCTCTTACCTTATTTATGTGTCTTTCCTATGATTATATGTGTTTATGGTGGTTAATAAAGAATATAACTACTTAAATATAATACACATATATAATATATAATGTGGTGGTTATTTATGGAGAGTTATGTTTTTTTGCATAATGACATCTCTTCATCTAACTAATTAGAAAGGATTGTTTGTGGCTTCTCGTGAGTGCCATGTTAGCCTTATACAGAAGCCTTCCCCTTAGGCCACGTATCCACGTAAATATTCAATGGGATCTGAACGCCTCCTATTTTGATGCACCTCCTTTGCCAAAAACAAAACATCATGCAGTTTCTTTCTGTCTTAGGCCACGAAGCCCACACTCTATTGACGCCCCAACCTAAACTCATGGTGTTGCCATCCATTCATATCCAACCACATTATTACTCGATCTCTTCACGACAACAGAAAAAAGCTAACTTTTTCTATTACTCATAAACGATGATTTTAATGGCCTCTGCTCTCATATTGATGATCCTATTTAGAAATCTCACAGAATCTTCTCTTTCACAACCTAATCGACAAACCAAAACCTCTCCCAAGAACTTCCGAAATCCAATCATATCTTCAAAAGATCTACATGTACTGTTTCTTTCTTTCTAGAATATTGTAGTCCTATGGATTATATTTTGGTCTGTTTAACATAATATGATATTGATTCTATCTTTCTCGCTTTTGAATTTAAGTTTCGGTTCATGTTTCCTTATACTTATACATATATATATCTATATACATACATATATATATATATATATATATATATATGATTTTTTTGTGTACTTTGATGTTCCAGGGTAACATTTTGACCGATACCTAGAAAATAGCATCCTTAAACCACATGTGACTTCTCTGGTATTTATTTTGAATATACTCATCACGAGTTTTGTCTTCGGCTGGCTTTGTTGGTATGTCACCACCTTATAATCCTAGATGTAGAAGTTTAGGTGATTCTTACTATCTATGTAATTGGAATGCTATATTGACAGGCATAAGGAGAAATAACTCACTACCATAGAGGTGAACCCGTCTCTGCAACTTTTAGTGGTGGGTTTACATGCTCACAAGAATTGTGTTGAATGGTAAGAAATCTGTTTAGTAGTAAATGTTCATACATATGCTTGTGATACTCGACTGACTGAATATAAGAAAATTTATTTCATTTTCAAGGCTCTAAATATATACTTTAACAACCTTACCGCATTCAACCTTGATTTGGAGCTGACAAGAAGTCGGAGAATAACTTGCAGTAGTTGTAGACTTAAAGATGCACACTTGGATGTTATAATGCGAGTTTTAAGAATACTTATGCAAAACTGATGCCAGAATGTAGATGGGACAATGCAAGTGTTGCAAAGATTATATAGAAGCTCTATATGATAGTTCCTTATACAAGGTTTTTTAACACTTGCTCTTTTGAAAAGGTAAACTTTGTAATGTTATGCCCTTCAGATGCATTCCATAAGTTGCCCTGTGACGAGACTAATCCAAAAAAAAATGCAAGTGTATTCCCACTAAAAGGTATTGTCATTTTCATCTGTTGATTGGGACTATGATGCGATTCTTATTTTTGAAAATATAGTGCTTACAATAACTTTATCTACCTATGTATCTTCTCTCGGCCACAACACTCTCACCCTAATCAAGTATCTAACCACTGTCATCAGCGAGCTCCAAAGAAAGGCTTTTAACGGATTACCCAAGAAATTGGTTATAGATTGTTCAAGACTTACCGGTGAAGAGAAGGTATGGTTATTTTACTCTTTTATTTCGTGAAACTGAAATTAGTTATATTTTTGTTGGTAAATATGAGTTACGCGCCTAAAATGCTTAACTATTTTCTGCTTTGAATCTAAATTTTTGGCGACACAAATTGCTAGGAGAAGGTAAACTGCAACATACGTCTCTAAGAAAGAGAAAAATAGTTTGCTAAAAGATTTTGGAGATGAAGGAAGGTTAATACATCCGTTAGAGGCATATAATGGAAGATGGTGACTTTGAGCCATTGACAATGACCAGGAAGGGTGCATTTGGAGAGATATCATATATTTGCTTCTTCTCTTTTTTAGATTATATATCTTTTTCTTCGTCCTATGATTGACATACATCTAAGGACATATCTCGAAAGTTTGATGATTGCAAATTATTTCTGAACAAGATGTTTAATTCTTATCCTCTTTCATGTTTCTGATTTGTGATTTTCTCTCTCTTTCAGGTTAGTAACTTTACAGAGAAGGGAACAAGCACTGCCTACGTGATGAAGCTCAATGAATCTGAAATGCTTTGCAGAGACCATGTTTTTAGAATCTTCCAAGCGGCTTTGACAATTGTTTGGTTGATTAACGTCTTTGTACAATTTTTTTCTATGTGGTACATGTAAAAGGATAGAGAAATTTACTTGGAATTTGAGAGTAATGTCATTGTCAAATTGTATTGTTCATTCCACAATGACAACTGTTTGTATCTCTTATTGGAGTATCCTCCTGTTTGGGATAAATGACTTCACTTATGAGCAAAGACATCTTTACTGAAGATGAGGCCATGTTGTGTATATTGGGAAATTATCCAGGATAGACTATCTTCGCTACTGAGTCCATTAATAAGCACACCTATATCCACATGGCAATGAATCTTGTGGAGAGAATGTAGTAATGGTATTTTTTTGTTATGCAAAAGATACTTTCACTCATGTTTTAATCAAGATTTTGTTAACAAGATCCAAAAAAGTTCTTTTACAGAAAAAGATCCAAAAAAGTTATTTTGTTATTGTTATGTATCTTTTATAAGTCTCCCTTCTTTAATTATACAGTAGATTTTGTTGGATTAAGTAGTATGATGTCTCTCTTTGATAATGTCTTACTATTGTAAATACGGTAGAAATCCTACTTACAATGACACACGTAATCCAAAGCACACTAAAGATAAAAGAAGGTAAAAGAAATTAAAACACGAGCTTTAAAATTGTTTTCTAATGAAACAACAATGTTTCTGCTGTTTGGAAAAGTTATAAATCTTCGACCAACATTTGTAGGAAACATTGTAGATGATGCATCTCACTCTTATCATGCAATCTGAATTATTCATTTTAAATAATTGTAAATTTTGTGTTAGACCATATACTTAACTAATTCTATTCAACTACAACATATGGAGTTTCACACAAAGCCTATAAACAAAAATAAATATTAAAAGGTAGAAAATAAAAATAATAAAAAATATATGCTAGAGGCCATTTTAAAATTACCAAATAAGTTAATCATATATTATCAACACGATCTTTTGAAACAATTGATCCAATAGAAAAACCTCAAAATTAGACATGACAATTTCTATGTTTGAAGTTAGTCAAAGATGCATAACAATACAAACATTCTCATATTATCGTCTACTTCAGCCAAATTATCATCAAACATATAGTTTTTCCTCAACTAATTAAACAAAAGAAAAGTTATAATCAATATGTTTCTGCGAGTAGCTTCATATGTCTCAATACAATCAATTCTTTACTACATATTTTACGAGACTAATCTAAAGATTAATATTATGTAAAATTTAGGAAAACTACCGTACTTAGAATAAGGAATTTGGAAAGAACCCCTTTTAAAATTAATCTAAGCAAACTACACTTTTATAAATAGCAAAATAATTCAAATAGCAGGAGAAAAAGTCGAACATATTTTTTTTTAAAATCAAATCAATTATAATGATAATAAATATTATATATTTTATTTGTCTAATATTGTGTCGATCTCCTAAGTGAAAATCTAAATCAATGAACTTATATTTGATTCTGTTTATAAGAGATAAATATTATTACGACATCATGTTTCTCATACAGAAAAAGACAACGAAACTTATTGATATTATTAGAAGCTTCATAGAGGAATTAGGAGAAAAATCTAATAAGATAAACAAGCTGATGGAGTTCGATCGCAGAGAAGGAGCAAAACAACTCAACCTACCTTCGTCGTTTATGTATTCTCATTTTACAGTAATAGAAGCCCAGTGCTAAATAAACAAAGAAAATAAATCTCATTGATTTAAAAAAATAAAAGACTACATCAGAAAAGGAATAGTCGTGCTCCCTGTAGCGTCTGATGTCTACCGCACAATAATGTTAAAGCTATGATCAACCGAAATAGTCGTGCTCCCTGTAGCATCTTCTGCACAGCTCACTCCAGATTTAAAATACACTCGATCTCACTAAAGATTCTATGTGCGAAATAAAACGAGGAACAATGCAATCACAACTACTGGTTGAGATGAAGCATCTATGGCACACAAATACACCTTCGAGGTCCTAGACAAAATTCTCAGAGATATACTTTTGGAATCGGATAGTTCGGCAAGCAATAAACAATTCGGGGGTAAAATGGTCCTACTAGGAGATGACTTTTGCCAAAGTTTACCATCAATACCACAAGGAAAAAGAGCTGATAGAAAACTAGCATCTATTAGCCAATTATATATGTGGGATGGGTGTGAACTACTACAACTAGAAAAATATGAGGCTTCACCAATCGGAAGATGAATTTCGCATCATGACTACTTAGTGTTAGAAATGGTATGAACGCAATAAGCAAAACAACACCTGCGAGAAATGAGCCAACGGTGAAATGATATATGTTGACAAAAACTTTATCATGGATAACAACGGGAACCCATTTGAAAAAATAGCGGCTACATCATTCTCTTGAACCAACAACTTTGAGACAAACACTCAACATTTCAAAGAGCATGCTATATTGACTCCCAGAAATAAAACAATTGATGAGATAAATGATTACATGCTCATTCAGGTTAGCGGAGAACTAAAAGAATATCTTAGTGCCGAAAACTATGAGAACGTCGATACAGTTGGACCAAATTAATGTACAATGTACCCTACCGAGAATTAGAACTCCTTAGAGTTTTCCGGACTCCCAAAGCATAAGCTCCTGCTAAAGACAAGCGTGCAAATTATGTAATGGGACAAGCTAACTATCACCCAACTGGGCGAGAGGTGCTTGACGCGCAAAAAATCACATGGAAAAATGTTGGCTAGAAGGTCATAATACTTAGTATTATGCTATCTCCTAAAAAAATCACATATTCACACTACACAGACGCCAACCCCCAACCAGAGTTTGCTACACGATGACTATAAACAAAAGCCAAGGGCATAACTTAAAGAAAGTACTACTATACTTGCCCAAGTCAGTCTTCAGTCATGAACAACTATATGCCACTCATTAAGAGTCACAACCATGCAAGAGCTACATATTTTACAAGAAAAGAAGAACCAGAAGACAATGTCATGAATATAGTTTACAAAGAAATTTATTACGGACTACTGAGGAGAGCAGTTAGCAATACTACACCCATCAATATATACTAGAGGAAAAAGCTAAACAATATGCCCCATATTGCAGCTATATATAAACAAAGGATGGACAATCACTTCATAACAACGGATAATAATAGTTAATATACTATTACGGGAAAAAAACCGTAACCAATCCCAATTCATATCTTTGACGAAAAGTTCATTTCGTACCATTTGCAGGTTCCAAGAGCCTTAAGCTACAATCGAAAAAACCATCAACCTCACTAGAGCTAAAAACATGAAAAACTTCTTCAAAATAAGTAGTGGGAAAAAGCGAGCATCCCCACACACCGAAAAAATATCACAGAAAAAATTATATTAATGTAGTTTACTTTATAAGGATCCTCCTAAACCTCTTCTTTATTTTCAAAACCTTATGCTTTGGTACTCCATTCATATTCATATTAGTTAACTACTCAACATTATATTCTTTCAAAATAAATTATGTAATAGTTTGACAACATGCTATGAGAAAAACCTAAACAAAACTATGTCAAAATTCAAGTGTATAAAATAACTTTCATCCCCAAATAAGACATAGACAAATATCAGCCGCACCACATAAACAAGACGATGAACAACACTAAAAACAAAAATATTGCAAACACCAATCCACGCATAGCGCGGACATAGTCCTAGTAAATATAAAAGGCTTCATGTCTCGTATGAGAAGTAACATAATCTCTCTTACACCACAATAAAATATTGATCAAAAAGGATTAAGGAAAAGGCTTTGAAGGTTTTTTCTCAATCAAAAGAAACCATTAAAGTTCAAGGTACACGAGAGGAAGAAATCAATTGATTAAGGGATCCATTGAAGTCTCGTCGAAGCATGGATCAAGATTAGTATTTCTTCTTATTCTTTAAAAAAATGTTTAGAGTTGAATTAATCTAAATCTAGAATATGGTCTTGGGAATAGACTTGATGATATAAATCATAAAAGTGTTAAACACATATTAGAATCAATCACTATTGAGTTTGGTTATGGATCCTGTTCTATCGGTTCAAAAATTTAAAATCCATTCAAATTTTTTCGACATACATCCATTCAAAATATTTTTTTTCCTTTATATGTCCTTCCTCAACTGTATGTTGGGGTTATAATTGATTCGTCTCCTCCTCTTTCTTTTGAAGTTTACTTACATTGATGCCGTTTTGATTTGTCTCCATTAACAAACGTGCCTTTCCGGTATGTATTTTGCTTCAATTGGCTCTCAAGGTTTATGTAACACTCGTCTCATCCTCTTCTGAAAACGGCGTGTCATTTATCCTAACTTGCAACTCAAGTAACTCCATTAATCCAAGGATCAACTATTATTATTCAAAACCATGTTTCAATATCCAATGACCAAAATACACCGAATCTAAACCAAACAAATAAATAAAATATCAAAAAAAGAAAACAAAAAAAAATCCCGATGATCCCAAAAACAGCACCATAACCGTCCAACTTGTCCGACTACTCGTTAGTCTCACCTGAAAGAAGAAGGAAAAAGGAGGGGGTGAGCAACTTGGGAGTCAATCAGTGAGTTGGGGAATACGAGGGGAACCATAAGTTCGTAGACCCGACTTAAGCACTTCAACCACGTAATCTAGTCCTAAAACACGCACACACACGACACCTAATGCACCCAAGAAATCAAGCAAGACCCTATCCTACATAATATGTAATATGGCGACATAAGTGAGTGCCTACACCCCCCCTCCCCCGAAGAGGCTTCCTCAGCATGGGATAAGTGTCCATACACACCGCCCATAGACGCTTTATCGATCCAAACAAGGCTACAGAACAACAGATCGACTTGCCTCCGCACCCAACACAAACAAGACTCCGGGATACATGCCTCCGTCCCCATATCCCCGCCAAGCCTACAAACACGACTCCGAGATTCCGGGCCTGTGTCCCCAAAATCTCTGCCAAGTCTCCTACATAATACACAATATATATAGCCACCCGCATAGCCTGAACGCTATCCCATCGGAACCTTCAGTAACCTTGGTCTGCGGGAACTAGTCTCATAGAATCAACTCATTTGTTACATGTACATATTAATCTTGCGTAATTCTCAAACAAAACCAATTTGTCCTAATATGACAATTAAACCAATAAAAATACTATGTGAGATTAGTTCTAACATTCATCTAAATCAAGCAAGCAATCAAGACTCCAAACAAACTCAAGCAATTTGTGAATAAGGAAAGCCTGAAAAGTATATGGGTTTAGCCTTCACCTTAGCCAAATAAGCGGTTGAAAAAGCGGTTTCGGGTTTTCGGAAGCTCAAACAGTCTCTAAATTTGAAAGTAGAATGGAAAAAAATAGACCAATTGACATTCTGGAAGTTAAAAGCCGAAAAATAATTTAAACAGGCTAAGTCGGACAGAACGAGCCAAACCGGACATCTCCAATCAACCGATCAAAGTCAATAGTCAACTCTGGTCAAAGTCAACGGTTAACAGTCAACGGTCAATAGTCAACAGTCAACATTCAACGGTCAATGGTCAACAGTCAACGTTCAACGGTCAACAGTCAATGGTAAACTAGTCAAAAAGTCAACTCGGACCGAGTCAACCGAGTTTTACCGAGTCGGCTGAGTCAACTCGGTCCGGCGGAGGAAGACGGCGACTTACCGGCGCGAGATAGGTGCGAATCTTCCTAGGGCGAGTGAGGGTGCATCCAAGGTCCGATGAGATCTATCCGCTGGTGCGAGATAGGTGCGGCTACGACTTCGTCTCGATGAGATATATCTGCCAGTGGTCTCGGATTTTAGATTGGAGCAACGAATAGAAAGTTATGACAGTTTAAAGCTACGGGTGGAGAGAGAAAGATGATGAGTGTGGGTTTTCTTGTGACTGAGATGGTGATGCGAAGTTTGTCGGCTAGGGTTCTCATTCACGGCTCCATTTGTTGGTAAATTCACTATCTTTGATAATAAATTTTTATGGCTATCTTTATTTATAATGAAGTTTCTCTTAGCATGTTTTAAAAGAATTATTGTTGGCTTGGCTGATTTATTTTCCATTACATGTGACTGAAATTACAAACAAACTCATGTATTGTGCCTAATTTGATTACTCTGTATCAAAATTTTATTTAATAGTTATACTTAAAAAATTTAGCTTGTGAACCTTCCTACAAGGATATCCTAACACCACTTCACACACTTTTTCACAAAAAAACTCCACAACACTGTAACTTTTGAGTATGGAATGTTCTATTCTCTACCAGCTTTAAACGATCTGAGAATTGGTAGGGTTGCTCAAGAAGCATTCATCGTTATCTCTTATGGTTTCATACTTTTGTTAAGAATAAATTAACACTTATTTCTTAATGTTTCATATAGGTTACCATACTCTGTTCCCATACTACTAGAATCAGCTATTAGTAATTGTGACAACAAATTCTGCGCTACGAAGGATAATGTCGCGACAATAAAAGATTGGAAGAATAAATCTCCTAAGAAAGTTGAGATCCCATTTATATTTACCCGTGTTGTTTTACATGTATTTCACGTAATTTTTTCTTTTTTGTATCTGGAGAACTTTTTCTATTTTCGTTATTTAATATACAATGCACTTTCTTGGCTAGGATTTTAGTGGAGTAACAGTGTTAGTTGATCTAGTTAGTATGAGGGATGCCATGAAGAGTCATGGTATTGATCTTAACAAGATTAGTCAACAGGTTAGTTTCACTGCTTCGTTGCTTTCAGTAGCTCACTCCATAGTAGTTCGCAATTTCCTAATACATTCTCTCTACATGTTTCTATTGATTTGTCTTTCATCACTCAATTCAAATTTATGGCACAAGACCAGAAATATTACAAAAATGTATGCAGTTAGAGTTTGACAGGAATTAGGAAAGGTTTATGTTCCTAAAGTGGTGCTCATCATCAACCTTTCACAACATGCTAATGGCTTTTGTAGAAAGTTTCTCGACTGAATCTCACTTGCCCAATTGACCTTGGTATAATATATTAACACTTGAAGACAAATGAGGTTCCTTTTTACTTGTATAAACACTTTGTTCACAGATTTACTCGATCTGAGGAGAGCTACGTCTTAGAAGAAGAAGGAGGTCTTTTATCTTTTCCACTTATAAGAATATTTATATAAATATATCAATACAAAAAATTATATTTCAATAATAGGCATAAAAAATTTTCATGTTAAACATGTTAACACGTAAAGAAATTGTAACATCCCTATCCCCAGATCCGTTAAAAATTCCGTTAAATCCCGCAAAACCTAGCTTAGAATCCCACAAAGGGAATTGAAATTCAAAACCATTTGGTCCAACAAGGGCGTTTTTGTATTTTCGCCCTTTAGTAACCTATGGCTCCCTTCCCCTTATAAATAATGGAGGCTCGACCAAAGGAGGTCAGCCACCACAGAGTTTGATGGTGAATCGCAGGAAAAATTGCACTACGCAAGAGTCTCCATCCATCAACGCGAAGAAGAAGCCAATGCAGTCTACTCTGGGACAAATCTGATATGATGAGAGAGAACAAATGGACGATTGGGCAAATCGACGAATATCAATCTGAGTTTCCTACAGCAAGTGATTCTCTTCTCAGTATTTCATCTCCAATTTACATATGAGAACTCGCCTCCTTGGAAAGCTCCACTGGTACTCGCACCACCTCAGCGGAACCGCTCCTCTGCTTCGCACTAAGACTCGGAAACCTAGGGACCTATACTCGCAAGGACATGCAAATAAATAAAACCCGACACATAATCCTACTTCTGGAACTTCGTTCTACCCTCGCACCCAAATCTAGATCTTGTCTTCAGTGCTCCCTTCCAGGCTCTGGTTACGGCGTGTCACCCTCGATGATTAATGACATTGGAAGCGTCTTCTGGTTGATGCGGTAGTCGAGACTTGAAACCCTTGCCGTCAATGCTCTGATGCCTTGGAACTCGAAAAAAAACACATGCGCTAGAAGCTAGACTAACGCCCAGTTGGAGATTTTGAAATTCTTTTTAATTTTTGAGGATCCTCAGAAAATTTAAATAAGTTTTTGAAATCACTTGGTATTTCGAAAATCTACGACCCTTTAATCTAGGCTCTGATACCACTTGTAACATCACTATCCTGAGGAAATCGGAATTTCCCAAATGGTACCGCCAAAACCGGAGCAAACTTCACAAACCGATCATTAATTTTCGCTTCTAACTGCATTCTGCAGAAACACAAAAAGAAAAATAGGAAAAAGAGAGGGGTGAGTGACTTTTCAAACAAGCCACTCAGTGAAGACGAACCCGACTTCGCCTCATCCAATACCCGCTTAACTCTGAAAGTCTAGACCTAATCCTAAAACCCCACAGAATGTATCTACCTTGCTTGGCAAATCCTTTTGGCTCCTGGTGCGTATTACAACCACATGGCACATATGTGCATGCCCTAAAACTTTACCATCCACACAACCTTGATCGCTCCGGACATTGGTCTCACTATGCAATTTCGTTCATCCTTCTGTTGGGCTGGTGGCTCAGCACAGTCGCATAGACTCGATTGCGCGACAACCGTCTGTTCACTGCCCTCGCCTTTACTTCTTCCTAGTGTCGGCCTTCCGGGGACACTCGCCAAGGACTCGGCCATCCACGACCACCAGGGGACCACCCTGGGCTACCTGAAGGCCTCTTGGCTTGCCGAGCATCACATCCTTCCCAGAAAGGCTCATACAGTTAGAGCCCGCCTCTCCGGTTTACTTCTGCCTGGCCCGGCGCGAAGATCCTACTCCTCACGTCTCGATTCCCCTAGGGTTCTGAGCCTTAGGGCAGGGTGCATCACACCCGTAAATTGGATAGGCCACTATCCACCAGAGAATGCACATTAGCGGATTAATCTAGACCTACTATCATCTTTCGTAATTCCCAGAAAATGCCAATTTAAACCTAATCATTTTTAGGACTTACATTCTTTCACAAGTTCTACCCTAGGCTTGACTTAGCGACCCAACAATCAATTGCGCTTAGGCGTATAAGTCTTTATATCATTAACATTACATATTACATAGTTTTTATTCGTGTTGAGACTTATTGCTCGACATCGGTCGGATTAACCCTAGACCCACAAAGTTAAACGAATGCCGAGATCAATGAAACCGAGAACCTCCTCACCTTAGCCACATGGAAGACACGACTCTAGAACTGATGTGTGGCGATCCTCCTTCTGAGATTTTACTCCACGTCGATCCTCTATCATCCTTCTTCTCCTTTGCTGACCCCCTTTTGAAAAGAAACCTGGAATAGGAACCCGAATTAGACCTTAACAGGAACCTACCAAAAATGGAAACTTTCCATTTACGGAAATCTGCCATAAATGGAACTTTCCTGAAAAGGAAACCTGCCTAAAAAGAAAAATTACCAAAAAGGGAAACCTACCCCAAAAGGAAGTTTCCTTAAAGAGGAAACTTATCAAATATGGAAACCAAGCATATTTGTAAACTTCCCCAAAAGGAAACCCGGACAGGGACAAAATGGCAATACTCTTATCGAGGGGAAGGCAACGGTCTCGGGAACGTCTCAGGTTATACATGACTTCCCAGAAACAAGAGCTCGGAGTTCTTCAGTTTCCTCTAGGTGCGGACAGCTTTCCTGCAACGACCTCCAAAACCTCGAGCGAATCGAGATTAGGAACATCAGAGATAAGAACCGAACCAAAAAATCGAACCGACCTATTAGATCGGGCCAAACCGGCTTAACCAACTAGACCGGCTAAACCGATTAGACTAGCCAAACCGACTAGACCGGTCAAACAATCTGGACCGGTTAAACCAACTAGACCGATTAAACCGACTAGGCCAACGACATAATAAATCGTAACCGATCGAACCGACTAACTAACCTAACCGAAGGCTAATAAGGAAAGAAAGGAAAAGAAATGAAAGATTAGACTTACCGAAAATAGCATCGTAGCTCGCTGGGACCTTCCGGAAAATGCCCATCACTCGCCAAAACGAACTCAAAGAGTTCATCGAAAAACTCCGGGAACTCGCCGGAGATAGAAACTCCTCCAGAGGCGGTGGCTTAGAAACTTGTAGGGACTAGCCGGGAAGTTGAACCCTTGTGTAGAGCATTGCTCTGACTTGTGAAGAAATTAGGAAGGGATGAGTTCTATATATAGGGAAAGAAAGAGAAGGGTGTTGTCTCTTCTTAGCAATGTGGGACTTTTAACAAAACAAGTCTAATGCAAAATGACTCTGGTGACTTCAAGCACTATGCCGCAATAACTTTCTGGAAGTCTAATGCTAAATTGGGATTAAAAGATATGGGTTATTACACATTCATTGTTATCTCTTATGGTTTCATGTTTTGTTGTGAATAAATTAACACTTATTTCTTAATGTTTGATATAGGTTACCATACTCTCTTCGGATACTACTAGAATCAGCTATTCGTAATTATGACAAAAACTTATGCACTACGAAGGATAATGTCGCGACAATAATAGATGGGAAGAATACATCTCCTAAGAAAGTTGAGATCCCATTCAAATTTACCTGTGTTGTTTTACATGTATTTCACGTAATTCTTTCTTTTCTTGTATCTGAAGAAATTTTTCTGTTTTCGTTATTATATTTACAGTGCATTTTCTTGGCTAGGATTTTAGTGGAGCAGCAGTGTTAGTTGATAAAATTGCTTTGAAGGATGCCATGAAGAGTCATGGTATTGAACTTAACAAGATTAGTCGATGGGTTAGTTTAACTGCTTCGTTCTTTCAGTAACTCACTCCATAGTAGTTCACAATTTCCTAATACATTCTCTCTACATGTTCATATGGATTTGTTTTTCATCACATAATCCAAATTTATGGCACAAGACCATAAATATGACAAATATGTATGCAGTTAGAATTTGACAGGAATTGGGAAAGGTTTATGTTCCTTAAGTGGTGCTCATCATCAGCCTTTCACAACATGCTCATGGCTTTTGTAGAGAATTTCTCGACCGAATCTCACTTGACCAATTCACCTTGTAATATTAACACTTGAAGACAAATGAGGTTCTTTTTTACTTGTATAAACACTTTGTTTACAATTTTACTTCAATCAATATGCATAACAAATAAAGAGGCACATAGAGATTTTTGTGACTCTGAGTTCATCTCCTCGATGTGAGAAAAGCTACGTCTTAGAAGAAGAAGAAGGAGGTCTCTCTTCCTTTTCACTTATAAGAATATATATATATATATATATATATATATATATATCAATATTAAAATTTGTATTTCAATAATAGGTATATAAAATTTTCATGTGAAACATGTCAACACGTAAAGAAACTGTAACATCCCTATCCTGAGATCCGTTAAAAGTTTCGTTAAATCCTGCAAAACCCAGTTTAGAATCCCACAATCACAATTCAATTAAATTTCAAAGGGAATTGAAGTTCAAAACCATTTGGTCCAACAAGGGCGTTTTTTTATTTTTGCCCTTTAGTAACCTATGGCTCCATTCCCCTTATAAATAATAGAGGCTCGACCAAAGGAGGCCAGCTACCAGAAAATTTGATGGTGAAGCCCTGGCAAAATCGCACCGCGCAAGAGTCTCCATAAATCACCGCGAAGAAGAAGCCAATGCAGTCTACTGTGAGACAAATCTGATATGATGAGAGAGAACATATGGATGACTGGGCAAATCGGCGAATCTCAATCTGAGTTTTCTACAACAAGGGATCTTCAACTCGGTATTTCATCTCCAATTCATAGATTGCAAATTTGAGGTACCTATTGGAAGTTATCATCATTTTACGGAGAGGTATATGTACAGTCCGTGAACCTGACCAGTTTGTGTGTTGAGGGAGTTTCTGAGGTCAAAACAGCATCCGATGAGAGTAAAATTAATGCCTACAGCTAGAGGACATCTATGGCGTAATTTTTAATGTTTGGATCAAAGAATTAATGGTAGCTTTGGTTTTAGGCCTATATATCCGATTGTCTATGATTTTGTCGATTCTTCAGAATTGAGTTGCTGAATTGTAATTCGTGTTTAGTTGGGTTAAAGAATTTTTTCAGATATGATATTATGTGGAATTAATTTAGGGACTCATATGAATCCACTGGTAAAAGGAAAGCCAGTTTCGTATTCATATGAGTGGAGAAATGCATTCTGGAATATGCAATGAATCTGTCCGCGTTGGAAAAATGTTGTGGAACTCCGAGTTCATTGTTACAGAGAGTTGCAAGCGACCCAAAACATTCTCGAGGACGTTGTTTCCTTTGGTAAGTGAAAATTACCGCTTTGCCCCTAGAAAAGTACATATTTCCTAGGAAGTCCCATTTATGGCATGATTTCGTATTTGAAAACTTTCTATTTTTTGAAGTTTCCATTTATGGCAAGTTTTTGTAAATAGAATGTTTCCTTTTTTGGTAGGTCCCAGTTAAGGTCTAACCCAAATTTTCTGGTTTATGTCCAGACGGCAAACCCCCAGTCCACTAGTCAACTGAGTCAAGGATCCGCGACTTAAGACAAAGGTGAGGAGGTAACCACGTAGCAGTCCTCCTTTTCCGCTCAATCTGGTTTAGTAATCTTTTCTCTTGTAGAATAGGTTTACCATGTCTTGCTTGATAGTCCTGAATGAGTGTCGAGTCAGTCATGTATGAGGTTTGTGAAATGCTTATGTCTAGGTTGTTGTAGTGTTTAAGATGTTGTTTGAGGTTGTCCGGTGGTTAGAGGAAGATGAATGTGCCACCCTGAAAGTGTGAAAGAAAGCAATAGGGACCATGTGTGGAGTGTGCCCAATTATGGAGTGGTGCTGGGAGTTTTGTTTAGAGCATCTTCAGATGCCATGTATGATGTTTGTGGTACATTAGGTGCCTTGTGTGCTGTTAAATCTATTGTATCGTAGAATGTTTACTAACTCTTATCGTTTGTGTTGTGTGTTTAGCAACCCACCCCATGACTAACTGATTTCCATGTCATTCACCACTCTCTTCCTGTCCCTCCTCTCTTTGTCCTTATTTCAGGTGTAGTTTTGCAGGTTAGAGTTAGAATTGGCGGTTTGAAGTTTTAGATGGTGGTTTGGCAAAATGGTTTTGGCGGTACCATTTGGTTAATCCTGTTCCTCGGGTCAGGGTGTTACATAAACCTTCATATCAAGTATATATTCATAGTAGATAAACCGTCTTATGCAGGTATATATTCATAGTAGATAAAAAATTCAAAACTAGTGATATATAGTCTAATCACAACTTTTTTATTGATCATAAGGAAACATGCGTCAATGAAAAGTACTATTGCCTTGAACAACTAAAATCAAACAATCGACACAAGAAGCGAATAGTGCTCTAAATTGATTCATGGAGGTTACATTTAATTCACAATAATCCTTAATGATTAAATAAAATGATTGTTAAATTTTTGGATTGTTCAGTTTTCTGCATGAGTGTTTTACTGTTGAGTACTAGCTTTTGACAAGGAGTTTAACAAACTTTGCAACGAATTCAACCAAAAAGATTCAACGAAGTTTAGATTCTTTAATATCTCTCTCATAGTATAGAATCAATCTATTCACATCCCTATCCATTATAAACACACATACTTTTAAGTCAACGTTATGAAATGTTAGCAGCGAAGGTGTTAACGTATAATTCCACACATTCTCTAGGTTTAGACAAACCGAGGCATCTAAAGAAAGAGGGATGATTTTGCTAGATTGTTTAAAATAGAAAGGTTGGTAAATTGAAGTACTCGATTTTTTTTCCTCAGAATCCAAAACTTCACAAGAATATTATACTAGAAGATAGGGAAGCACCCAATTGGAACGTTAAAAAAAGGAAAAAAAATTGGAAATGAAAAGGTTTAATCACCGTAAAAGTAACTCTTCTATATGATAGGATGCAAATAGAGAGTTGGTAAAAAACTCCGTAATTAAAAAAAAACATTTATAGAGAATGCTAAAAAAAGACGTGCAATTTTTGGATTTAGAGCTACTAAGGAAGATTTATTATTTTATGAAGGGACAAAAGAGAAGAATGAGTTACAAAAATGTCAAAAAAAACTTTAATCTACAATTTTAAAGTTTCACAATTTTAATCTACAATAATATATTAATATAATATCAATAAAAACATATTCTAATTTTATTTTCTTGCTTGGAAATGATTATGAAAAATTTAATAACTTTATTTTTATTAATTGTACAATGACAATAGTTAGATAAATATGAGTTTTCTATGATTTTATAGTTAAAAACATAGATACTAATATTTTTATGTTCTAATTTATTATTATTTTAAACCAAAACGCCAAAAATCTCAAAAGCTTAACATTTAGCTAGATATGTATATCATTATCGGTATAAAACCTAATACACCGAAAACCTAATTATTCAAACCAAACCAAATTATAAAACAGTAACAATTATTTATTAACCGGAAAAACCAAACCGAAACTGAATTGGTATGCACATAAAACCTATTCTAAAATACCAATATAGAATTAAAAAAACTAAAACTGAAAAAATAACACAAAATTCTCTACATAGGTTACTCCATATATATATATATATATATATATATATATATTCAGTCAGTGTACACCAATGTTCAAGGTTCATTTTGGCAAGAGTTATGTGTGACTAAGAATCTATAATCATTGTCACACTCTTTTGAACCATATTTATCTGTGATCCTATTTTATTTCCACCCTCTAATATGAAAGTTTAATACTCCATAACTTAGCTAGCAGAAAACATAAATCGTAAACAGAAATGCTACAATTTTTATATCTCACTATTATTCGTCCCTTATTTGCAATTTCATGAAATATCCTTTTACACTCACTATGTTCATCGACATGACAAATTGAGGTAAAAAAACTTAGCCACTCTATTTGCCTATTACAACGAAACAATCGTGCGCGTTTGCTTTGTTTGTGAGAGAAATACAACATCCTCACCAGTTGTACAATAATATACATTGTTATAGATTATTTATATGTCATGTTCATCATCAGTAGGACATAACCAATTCTTGAGTAAAGAAAAGGACATAATGAAACACTAAAAATTACTTATTAGAGACCAAAGTCATGTGTAAAATTACTGAAATTTTCTTCAGAACCTAAATTACATCACACTGTTAATAAAGTATAAAATATAAAAGCTGTTATAAGTTTCAGCTGTTTTTTCCAACAAATGAAAATGTCCAGTAACAACTCTAACAATATTCATGCTCATGTTTGGAAAGGATGAGTTCAAAGTCTGGGTTTGATAGGCTTCACCTCAACAACACCATGCTCTGCTCTTTCTTCCGATGATTTCAGTGTTTTGTACTGTAAGTCCAAACGATCTAGATGCAGACTTTGTGGAGAATCTTAATCCTTTACCTCACGCCCTTCTCCTCTGTCTCGCTTATCCTTTGTTTGTGCCACTCTCGACTCCGAACACGTTAATGGCGTATCCGACAAAGATCTCTCTTTCCATTCTGGTTTAAAATATTTGGCGGTTTTCTACCTCTCTCGAATATACATTTCTTTGAGAATCTAAGGGTTCGGTTTTTCCAATTGATCTTTATAAAAAAAGTTGCAAATTTACAGGAGATTCTGTCTGAAATAGGAGTTCGTGGAGTTGGCTTTATAGCTAACTTGGATAACAGACATTCACATGGAGTCGTTAAAGATGCTCTTATTGCTCTTCGATGTATGGAACATCGTGGAGGTTGTGGAGCAGGCATTGATTCTGGTGATGGCTTTGGTCTTATGTCTTCAATTCCATGGGATTTCTTTAACGTCTCGACTAAGGAACAAAGTCTCGCTTATTTTGATAAGCTACATATTGGTGTTGGTATGATCTTTCTTCCACAAGAGGATACCTTTGTGCAAAAAGCCAAACAAATTTTGAATTCTAAAACCATAGCAACTTTACTGATGAGTATGTGACTATTAAAGTATGTTTCTTTTTGTAATTATCAAAAACATATTCGAGAAAGGACTCAAAGTGATTGGTTGGAGATAAGTTCATGTGAATGTTCCAATAGTTGGCAAAAAACGTTAAACAGACAATGCCTAACATACAACACGTGTTTGTGAAAATCGTGAAAGAAGATAGTACGAATGACATTGAAAGGGAACTTAGATATGTCGTAAACTAATCGAAAGAACTAGATTTTCTAGATAACAATGTCCAAAGTGTGTGACTACGAATACACCTAATGATATGAGTTCACTGCAGTTTATATATATTGTCCAAGTCCCTAACACTTAGGCTTAACGAATGAAGTCATAGGCTAAAACCAAACGTTTCAAAATTTCTTCTCCTTATCACAATGCTCATATGTAGCTTGCAAACCAATGAAAATAATGCATGTTAACTCTTTGCATATCGAAATATGTATTTTTTAAACTTCTTCCCTTTATCATAATGCACCATGTGTAGCTTGCAAGCCAATGAAACTAATGCACGTTAATTATCTGTCTCTAAAAATATTATATTCATCGATTGATATATTTATATTAGACTAAATAAGAGATTACCATTCTGTTATGTCAGTTAGCAATTATTTTTTTGAACGACCAGCTAGCAATTTGTTAACCTGGTTTAATAGTATATTAGTTAATTAGTTAGTGTTAATTAAGAGTCACATGTATATAAAACAAGTAACATATATATCTAAAGACAATAGGATGACTGCCTTTGCATAAGGCATATGAAGCCTAGGCTTTAATTTAGATAATAATTATTAAATTAACAGGTCACATCTAGAATTATCTTTAGTGTAGTGTTCTATTATTTTTTTTGTTAAAGATTACTTGGGTTGACGAAAGAAAAAATTTGGGCTCACAAAAAAACTGTAATTTTTCTTTTTCCTTAACATTTGCTTAATATTTTAGATTAAGCTAGCTAAAAACGGTAAGATAGCTAAAATAGTTTTTTGAAAATAAGCTATATGAAATATGAAATATTACGGTGCTACATTTTGTGAGTTAGCTTAATGCCATTAAAATTTTCGATCCGACCCTAGAATCATATACCAATTATTACCTAGGAATAAAAATATTATAAAGTTTCTACCTAGGGATAGAAAATATATTATCTAATTTTTCTTTAAAATATTAACAACATTAACAAAAGATTTTATTCTATATGAATATGCACTCAAATGTATGAATTTTCTCCATCTTCATCTAACTGTAACCTCAACCTAATTTTATATGTATGATTTAAAACAATTTAAATACCAATTTTCCCGGGAAAATAAAAAAATACAAAATTTCGCTTTTGTTTCAAATGAAAAGTTTTAGACTTCAGTAACAATAACGTCGAAAAGTATGATATCATTGTCATGCTATAACTGTAAAAAAAGCTTTATTTTCATGTTCACATGTAAAAACATCAAACATCTGCTTTTACTATGTATGATATGCTTCCATTAGAACGAAATTGATATGGCTTGAAATCATTGACCACCCTTTTTTTTAACACCCTATTAAACGCAATATATGTTACTTTTAGTTAGCTACAAATGCTTTCTGAATTTTGCACCTGTTATATTACTAAAGTATAGTACTTTGCACCATACAACATCTTAAGCACTATGTATGTAATTTTTCATATGCAAGTATGCCAAGAAAACTTCCATCTATATGTCTTTTAGTTATATTTATTAATTTTATGGATGTAGTGCAACACATCCATGACTGAGAGGAGGAGGCAAGGACTCGAAGATTCAAAAAACATATATATTCCTGACAACATGCATCAGTTTGTGAAGTTAAGCCGCCTTAAACAGGTTACTTTGCGGGTAACTAAGAAGAATCAATGAAGGAGATCGTCTTTTGTTCCAAATCTTTTCTCTATACTTATGTTGTGTTTTTGATGGTTCTGGCAACAACAATTGATGAGGATGAGCTTGCGGAAACCAGTTTGATGTGATGACATTGATGGATAATTGTTCTGCTAGCCTTGAGGAGATGAGACAAGTAAGCAAAAGGAGAAAGGGAAACACACAACACAAGCAAGAAATGATACCACTCATGAATGTTTTTAATATCATCTTTGCAAGGTACA
This sequence comes from Anastatica hierochuntica, assembly GCA_900406275.1. NCBI lineage: Eukaryota > Viridiplantae > Streptophyta > Magnoliopsida > Brassicales > Brassicaceae > Anastatica > Anastatica hierochuntica. The sequence continues at coordinate 23,779 of OVAN01000310.1, read as the reverse complement.
TGCAAAAAACTTTCTTGGAAATTGAAGGACTCGAGAGTGAGGAACACCAACAATAAGCTATGAAGAACTCGACGATCTTCTTCTCTGGTATTGTCGTTCATCCTTTTTGTGTAAGATGAGTTATCACTCCAGTGAATCTGGCCATCGATCGAGGTAGCGGCTTCTTCTTATCCTTAGTGGCCTCAGAAAACCATTACGCTTCCATCGCAATGCCTTAGATAACATCTTATCACTCTTAAGGTTTTTTGATGTCGATTGCTGTAGAATTTCTTCGAATTCAAACCTATTTTCATCTAATTCAAATAATTATTTTGTTTTATTATATTTGATCGGTTTATGGTTTGAATTAATTTCAGAATTTGAAAAGCCCTTGAGCATGTGGATTTTATATGAATGTCGAAAGAAATTGGACAAGAGTGGTATATTTCAATTTTGATCTTGCTCATGTTTTCTATGAGTTTTTCATTCTTTTTCCTTTCTCTTCATAAATATATCTAAGCATGTGATAACCTCTATTGAAAAAAAAACTAGGTTTTCCCTTCTTTTTTCTTCCCCACACTTATTGCAATACAAAACACGAGTACTTCTCTGATAATCATTTTGAAACAATAATTTTGTTGTTCTATAAGTTTCTATTTTTGCCCATATCTTCTAAAAGCAAATTTTTGTTCTATAAGCAAACTTTTGGTTAGTAAAAAACCGCGCGTAGCGCAGTCATTCACCTAATATACATAAATATATGAGAAAAAGAACACAAGAGGGAAGTTTAATAAATATATATAATAACTTTTATGTCATTTCTTAGGGTATTATTATTATTTCTACATGGATAGCAAAAAATGAGATAATGAGAAGAGAGAAGGTGAGTATCTGGTGAAAGAAAGACTAAAATGTGTAGTCCGACTGTTGTAGAGAAAGTGCAACAACCCAACCTGCAGAAAAAATTAAAAAGTTGGCAGAAATTAATGCATTGATAAAGTCGATGTGCTTAAAAAAAACTAAGACATTTTGGTGGAATGATTTTTTTCTATAGCTAGGTTTACCTTTTCTTTTTAAAAAAATAATTTCAGATGAATATTCTTTAAAATAGCCGGAATGCCAAAAAAAAAAACTGTTTTAAGAACATTCGTAAACAAACAATTTCAGAGTTAGACTCTGTAAGTTGTTCATATCATGTATCACCATTGTGGGTTTAATAAGTTATATAACTCCTCACGTTGAAGATATTCAGCAGTGGATACAAAGCTTTGATCAGGTGCAGTTGGAGTGGACGAAACGCCAAGGAAATGAAGTTGCTGATGTCTTAGCAAAATCTCAGAACTGTATACAGGAAAGCTTTGCTTCTCATAACTATGTTCCTCTTTGTGTAACAGATATCATCCATGAAGACTATGTAACCAGTTTGGTTTAATTAAATCGGTTATTTGTGTTAAAAAAAAACTCCTCACGTTGAAGTTTAATATTATAGATGTTAAAGAGGGACAAACAATTTAAGAGTGTTTCTCTAAAACTATATTACAAGACGTATATATCAAATTACTAATAGAATATATCCCAAAAAGACATCATTAGTAAAAAACGAAATAAATACTCCAACATTTACTTATATAATATATTGAAATTTGTGGCAACTTTTAAGCACGTACGGAAGGAGGAGGCTAGGAGGATGATGGCTAAGATGGAAAATGCCGCGGAGAAGTCTGAACCTGTCGATATAAGCGAGCTTATGTTGACCTTTACGAACTCGGTTGTTTGTAGGCAAGCGTTTGGGAAGAAGTACAATGAAAATGGAGAAGAGATGAAGAGGTTCGTCAAATATTCTCTATGGCACTCAGAGCGTTTTGGGAAAGGTCTTTTTCTCCGATTTTTTCCTGTTTTGTCGATTTCTTGACGATTGGACAGGCCTCACGACTTATATGATGGAGTGTTTTGAAAGACAAGACACTTATATACAAGAGATTATCGATGAGACGCTTGATCCCAACAGGGTTAAGCCAGAAACCGAGAGCATGATCGACCTTCTGATGGAGATTTACAAAGCACAACCTTTCGCTTCCAAGTTCACTATAGAGAATGTCAAAGGTGTGATATTGATTTTAGTGGTTGTCGGAACAGACACGGCGGCTGCAGCGGTTGTGTGGGGGATGACGTATCTAATGAAGTACCGACAAGTGATAAAGAAAGCTCAAGCAGAAATGAGAGAGTATGCAAGAGAGAGAGAGAGAGGTTTAACATTCAATACTGAAGATGATGTCAAGAACCTTCCTTAGTTCAGAGCCTTAGTCAAAGAAATTGTAACAACCCCGACCCAAGAGTACCGGACTGCTCCAAATGGTACCGCCAAAACCGGAACAAACTTCACCGACCGGTCAACAATTTCGCTTCTAACTTTTGCCTGCAGAAACACCAAAAGGAAAAAGGGAGAAAAGAGAGGGATGAGTGACTTTTCAAACAAGCCACTCAGTGAGGACGGACCCGGCTCCGCCTCACCCGCTACCCGACTAACCCCGCTAGACTAAGCTTAACCCCACCCCAAAGTAAGCAAAGAGAAACACCTAACGTGTCACACAAGCAACTACCAAATGCGGCGGCTTACGATACCACCTGTCACAACCCCGTCCCATACCAAGGCTGCTCCAGATGACATAACCAAAACGACTTTTGATCGATTCAGACTCAATTGACACGTCCAATACATATTAAAAACTAATTGTAGCCCTAGACACCTAGCATTCAAGGGCCCTATGGACTTTGGTTGCACACTACCCCCTACACGCCCCCCTCGCCCAGATATCACCCCTGGTGAGTCCGCAACTTTGGACGTGACCTAACATCAGCCCTTTTGCTTACATAGCTCATCTGATGTCGAACCGTTCGATGATGTCAGCATCATCACACTCTCTGCTCTTCTGACGTCGACACGGCCGAGTGTGCCTCATGCAGCGAATCTCACTCGTGTTGGGGTATGCCTCATGCGGCGCATCTTACCCCGAGGCTTCCCTCCTTGCGATCGGAGTTCCATCCCCTAGCGTCGAGATAGCGGCAACCGACCCGCTCGACAACGACATATCCTACAGTAAACTCCGCGCCTACTGTAGGGACTAAGCAATCTAGACACGCAGATCACCGGTTCTACTAGACCTAACTTTCCTTTTTGTGAAATTCTCAAACAATGCCAATTATCCCTATCCTTTTAGGACTAAGGTTAACACAAACTCTCTATCCTAGGCTCGGCTTAGCGACCCATTTAACACGCTGCACTTAGGCATATATGTCATTATGACTTACAATACATAATACAATTTACTATTTGTGCCGAGTCTTATAGCTCGACACTGGCTGAATAATTAAACCTAGACTAGAGAAATTAACCGACTAACGAATGAGAACGAAGGCAGGAACTCCTCACCTTGGCCTGATTGTCCGATAGCTGCCGTGGTTGACGACCTCTACTCCCATTTTTGGGACTTCTGCGGGATCCCCAGCAGCGTCCTGATTTCCTCGGCTTGACCCTTCGCCAACCTCCTTCTCACCTGAACCAACACCTTTCTCTTGATTACCCCAAGCAGCACCTCCTTTAGAAGAGGATGAACCCTGAAAGGAAAACCGGTTAGTCCTCTAAACCGGAAATCCTACCCAAAAAGAAACTTACTATTTATAGAAACCTGATATAAAAAGTAGCTACCCTAAAAGGAAACTTCTTAGAAAGGAAAGTTACTACAAAGGGAAACCTGTCCTAAATGGAAACTTTTCTAAAAAAAGAAAACTTTGTAAAAGTGGAAACTTTCTAAAAATGGAAACCTGCCATTTCAGGAAAGTTCCAAAAATGGAAAGTTCCGAGAGCAGGGAGCTTACCGAGGTGGAAGACTCCTGAGCTGCGTCTTCCAGGTTCCGGTCTCCCTCTCCAGCATCGGTTCCCGAAGACTCTGCCTGGCGGACACTCTCTCGCCATGTGTCTGGTTTCACCGCACTTGAAGCAAGCGCCTTATTCGCGGCTTTGAGCGACTCATCTGCTTCTACCGATTCTTCTCTGGACTGTTTCCGGGAACCTTCCGCTTTGGCTTCCCAACATTTGTGCATGGTAAATCTGCAGAATATTGCAACTACATCCTCCGGTTAAGCTATTCCGGTTTGATTCTCTGATCCAGTTATCTCCCCGGTTTGGTTCACTCCTCCGGTTTGATCCATGGCTCCGGTTTACTTTCCGGTCCGGTTCGCTTCCCCGATTTTCTCCTCGGTCTGGTTTACTCCTACGGTTTTCTCCGGTTTGATTTCGGGCGTGGGTTCCACGACTTTCTTCTCCTCCAAGCCGCTCAAAACCCTAGACTCCCCACCTTGCTTGCTCTGCAAGTCTCCACCGCCGCCTAGGGTTTTTCCAAAACCCGAGCCACCACTGGCCCCTCGGACTCTGTTCAAGCCCCCACCGTCACTCGACGCCACCTCCCTGGTCTCTACCTTGCCACCGGAACCGCCAATCACCGCCACGACATCACCCCAGACCGCGATCATGCCGCTTCTCGCCTCACGCCACTCGGATCACGGCTGCTCCTCCACGATCACCACGACCTTGCCTTCCTCCAACGTCGCATTGTCTCCTCCAATGACTACGACGCTCCCCCGACCTCCGTAGCCCTTGCTGACGTCAAGGCCACTTCATCCCAACCCTTCACCTTCTCGGATCCGTCTCTCGCAACCACCACCTCGCCGCTTTGGCTCCTCCGGCTCCTCTCTGCCACTGTGGCGCATTGCTCTCCCACGTCCCGCCCTCCACCGCGGCGGCTCACCTCTCTTTCTCTCTCGACTCGCCATCTTCTCCTTCTTTTTTTTTGAGTTTTGCGTGAGAGAGAGAGTAGAAGGATAAGCTAGGCGGGTTCGGGTAATGGACTAGGTTTGGGTTGACTTTTAGGTTTTGGGCCCTTGAATGGGTCGGGTATTACAGAAACACTAAGGATCGAACGGGTGATCCCTCTCCTTATCCCTTGTGCTTGCATTCAAGACACAAGATTGCCGGTTACGACATCCCGACAAGGGCCACGGTCAACGTCAACGCACGGGCCGTGTCTTGCGATGAGAAAGAATGGGGACCGAACCCTGACGAGTTCAAACCCGAGATGTTTCTTGAGAACGACGTTGACTTCAAAGGTACAGACTATGAGTTTATACCATTCGGGGTAGGCGGGAGAATGTGCCCTGGGATGCGTCTTGGCGCGGCTATGCTTGAGGTTCCTTTTGCGAAACCTTCTCCTCAGCTTCAACTTCAAGCTTCCTAATGGAATGAGACTACAAGAGATCAACAGATCAACATTGATGTCATGACAGGTCATCTCAAGCTTGTTCCCCAGGAAGTCTAATAAACCTGTAATCAATAACTGTGTTTGTATAATACATGTCTGTTTCAACCATGTCCTGATTCTTATATATATATCAATGGATGGTAACAAAAGTGATGTAGAAAAAAAATTGAAATTGATGCCTCATTTATTAATTATCGAGAGGTGTTTCAACATGTGTGTATAACACAATTCATTCATTGAATAAATTTGTAATATCTCTATCCCGACCGACAGAAATTAACCAACTGGTTCAACCAAATCTGATTCGAAATTCACCAACTCGTCATTTTATCGTCGCTGCTAACCCAACTAACATGTACAAAACAAAAAAGGAAAAAAGTGAAAAGAGAGGAATGAGTTACTTTTCAAACAAGCCACCCAATGAGAACGAACCCAACTCCGCCTCATCTGATACTCGCTTAGCCCTAAAAGTCGAAATCTAAACCAAAATCCCAAGCAAAGCACCTACCGTACCGGTCAAGCAAACTACCATACTGAACACCTTTCGTAAAGCAAACCTATCTTACTTAGAAAGATTTTCACAACCCTTTCACAAAACATTTTCCGTAACCATGCGTACTACAAACAACCAGCACGTCAATTAATGCTCTACAACGTAGACCTCCCGTCCAGTGACATGAGGCCAACCTAGCACGGTCACATAGGTCTGCATCACCCACTGTTAGTCCCACCGCCTTGGGCCCATTACTTCATACCAGATCTGATACCGAGTACGACTCACCAGCCGCCCCTACCTTCCACGACCAAGGGCACAAGGTCCACTATGCTTCTTTTGCCCTTCCGCCCATGACACTTTGGATAGATGACTCAACCAATCTGGACACCTTCTCTCCGACCCCTCCCACCTAGCCTAGCGCGTAGGTCCTACTACTACCAATTCACTCGGATTCCCCCAAGGTCCTTAGCACAGGGCAGGGTGCATCACACCTCTAAATTAGATAGGCGATTATCTACCAGAGAACCACATCAACAAATTAATCTAGACCTAAAATAATCTTACGTAATTCTCAAGCAATACCAATTTATACCTACTCATCTTTAAGGACTTAAGCGTTCACACATGTTTTACCCTAGGCTCGGCTTAACTACAAAAAAAAAACAATCGCACTTTAGGCGTATATGGCCTTATATCTTAACAATACATATTACAAAGTTTATATTCGTGTCGAGACATATAGCTCGACATGCTTGACACTGACATGTTTAATCCTAGCCTAACAAAGTGAAATGACTACCGAGATCAATATAGACCAAGAAATTTCTCACCTTGGCCACATGGTTGAAACTCCGATCCGGCTAATGATCCTCCTCCTGGGTTTTTACCTCACGTCGATCCAACATCGTCTTTTCTCGCCCCAAAAGATTCTTTTCCAGAAGATGAAACCTTAAACGAGAACCCAAATTAGACCTTAGACGGGAACCTGCCTAAAATGGAAACTTTCAATTTATGGAAACCTACCATAAATGAGAACTTTCTTGGAAATGCAACATGCCCGACAAGGAAAGTTGCCAAAAAGGAAACCTGTTAAAGAAAGAAACTTCCCCAACATAGAAACATTCCAAATACGAAAACTTGTCATATTTGGGAACTTTCAAAAAAGCAACAAAATTTAAGAGAAAGATGGTCATTTCATTTACCGAGGGAAACAACATTTGTGGGAACATCTCGAACCGTCAGCAACTCTCTGGAATCACAAACTCGGAGCTCCTATGTTTCTTCTTAACGCGGACAACTTCACTCTATCTACTTTTGGGATGTGCTTCACCAATCATATGAACACGAAACTTTTGTTTCCTTTTACCAGTGGATTCATATGAGTCCCTTCATCGATCTCACATAAAATTAGCTCCGAAAACATTCGTTAGCTCAACCAAATATGAATTGCAATTCAACAAGCCCATTATGGAAATATGAGAGATTACCAGACTCTTAGAAATGAAAACATAAAATTGAAACTGATCATTAACTTGTTGATCTGAATGGACAGAATTAAGCCATGGATGTTCTAGCCGTAGGCGTTTATTATGTTTAAATATGACGCTATTTGACTTCAGAAACTCCCTCCACACTCATACTGGTTAGATTCGCAATCTTATTTCATAGCCCTCAGTAAAATGACCATAACTCTGAGAATATTGCTCTAAAACATTATCTATAAATTGAAGAGTGTGTATCAAAGAGTCAGGTACCTTTTGTTGAAAACTTAGTCCGACACTCACCGATTTTTTTTGTCTTTCTTCCTTTCACCCACAACATAGCGAATTGTTCTCTTCAGAGACTGCACATGGTTTATCTCTTTTCTTTTTTTTCTTTCTTCTCTCCATCTGGGCTAAAAAACCCTTTGTCTTCTCTCTCTGATATGCGATGGCTAGAGGGAGAAAAAGAAGGAAGGAAAATTAGCTTTAGATTTTAGGTCTAGAGAGTTTAAATAGGGAAAGGTTTGGGTTCAACTTAAGGAAAATGGGTTTAGGATTAAAAAGTTCTGCGGGATTTTAAATGAGCTTTCTCACGGGATTTTAAATGCCCCTAGGGATTAAGACGAGATTCTAAAAGACCCGGGGTACGAATGTTATAAAAATATACTACGACATATGTTTGGATTTTTTTGGAAGATTTTATGTAGGAGAGAGAACAAGAAACAAAGATATCAAACGTCTTTTTATTGATATATATGATAATCAATTACAATGAATGAATAAGCCTTAGGATTTTTGGATCCTTGAATTAGGGTTCTTTCTTAGGTATTTATAGTATTCGAATAAGAGTATTTTCATATTCCTTTAGGAAAATATGGATAAATACTAAATTCGAGTCTATCTCTATCTATAAGGAAGATTTCCATTATTTGTTAAGTCAATTGTCCTTATCTCTAAGATCTCGATTGTAAAAGGAAACATTCCCCTTGCCTTGCCTATGGCCATGGCGAGGGACCGTGACCTTGTTTTAAACCTTGGATCCCATGAATACTAGGGAGGTTATTTATGTGCATCTTTTGGCTAGGTTCATGACTGGGCTCCCTTACTGACTTCTGGGGCCCCCTTACTGACTTCTGGGACTACGCGAGTTGGGCCCATCAGCGATAGGATTTTAGTTGGCGGGAAAGTGAAGAGTCGTCACTTTTCGCCTTCCCAAACCGTCCCATAGTGTCTTCCTCTGCGACTTGCTCTCTTCTCCATGCTATTGTCCATTTCTATTTTATGGTAAGTGACTTCCCTTAGTGAATCATTTTGTTAGTGAAGGCTAGATAATTCTCGATCTTTCTGATTCCTGTGGTTTCTTTTCGTGTCAGATATGGACAAAACATCATCTTCTAAGGGTTCACCATCTCTTAGCCTTGCCAAGGTCCTAACGGTAGTGGCCAAACTTAAAGGTATTCCGTCTTCCAACGCCTCTAGGGTCTCAGACCCCAATGTCCTGAGAGGGATCGAAATTCTCTCGACTCCCTCCTCTAAAAGAGCCACAGTCCAATCATCAACAGGCAAATCATCGAGGGAGACTCGCTTAGGGAAAGAGTTGATGGCTCACGACCTTTCCACGATGATCGAGGAACAGCAACATTCCCCTTAAGACATCTATTTCATTCTCATGAAGATTCATATTTCTTTATTTCCTCTTTATTAGTTTTGACTCCTCCCTCCCTAGTAACTACCCTTTTTGCAGCTTTCCGTCGATATCTATGCTCAAGAAAGACATAATTCGAGGGAGGTTTCGGAATAGCAACTGTCTAGGAACGTTGGATGGTTGACGATGCATCAGGCGTTTTGAAGACTTGGAGGTGACATATAGGATCCTTCACAGGAACTTGGTTGATGCTCATACCAGGGCAGAGGTAATAGAGACTAAGCTTGCGAAGAGGCGTGCTAAGATAGAAGAGCATTATACTGAGGTTGAGGCAATGAAGCGTCTGCTTGATTCCATGACAGAGAATACTCATGTTATCGCGCGCGTTCTGAGATTGCTAGGGAACTAGAGTTGAAGTGGAACCTAGAGTAAATCGAGGCTTCTTACCAACTTGTTACCTCTCAAAATGCAAAGGACCATGGGTTGTGCCTTCCCGACTTCTCTACTACATTGATGTCGCTCTTGGTAGACAAGGAATCTAGTACAGAACAATCGACAGAGACCCCAAAAACTAAGGCTGAGTAAAGCCTTTTTATTGTTTGTGTGTGTTTTTTTGCTTCCCAGGACATGGTTGTAATGGGAAATTATTTTCTACTTTTGCTTTGCACATAAACTCATAATTATGTTTCTCTAAACACAAAAGTCTCAACAATTTTTAGTGTTCGTAAAGAAGAGTTATTTTTAACTCAATGGACACATGGCCTTAGTTGGGCACGAAGCCTTAGTTGGGCAAATGGCCTTAGTTGGGTACGTGGCCTTAGTTGGAATCGTGGTTCTGTGATCAGTAGTATTGGCCTTTGGTGAGTCGTGGCTCAGTGGGCGTTAAGCATGTGGGTACCTGGCCTGTTTGGACTCATGGTCCCTTGAGCATGTGACCCTTTTTGATACCTTAGTTTTAACTCTTAGCGCTAGGCGCTTACACGATGAGCCCCATATTTGGATGGACAGGGGTGCACGTGTGCCATAAGCTTAGCAAACTCGTATAGTTTGGATGCATTGCATCTAGCCATGGTTAGGATCTTGTCCGTGTTTAATGAACCATGGTTAGGAGCTTGTCCGTCATTACTAAGAGGAATACCTTCTGTAAGGGCGGTTTGGGAAGCTTCCAATGATGTACGTCCCTCATTTTTCGAAAGGGTATGGTGAGTTTATGGGTTTCAAACTCTCTGGAGGCAGTTTTGACACTTGAGCGTGCATCTGACAACATTCGCAATTGTGTGCATGTAGCTTCGCATCGTTAGCTAGCGTTGGCCAGTAATAGCCTACTGTTTGTGCCCATACGACAAGACTTTTTTCCCCCGAGTGTTACCCACATGTGCCTTCGAGGAGTTCTTTAATATGAGTTTTGCTTTGGGTCACCCTAGACATCTTAGGAGAGGTCTCCCGAAGGATCGCCGATAGAGATTTTCTCATATGAGGTTTTACCTTGCCGCTTGGCTTTTTATTTTGATGCATTTCGCTTTTAGGTTGGGCAGAGTTACATACCTAATATACCCCACTATGGGTGTTCTCCAATCATACATTGGTTTTTCCGACCCTTGGCTTGGACTTTCGCATATATCTTTGTGTGTCGTGAGCACTTCTAGAGAGATGGCAGGACATTGTAGCATTAGCAGAGGGATGTCTAGCTCCTTTGTTATCCGCTAGGTTGTTGAAGACATCGACTTGGTTATTTTTTTCATGAAGGACTTGACATAGTTTACACTCTTCGAAGTCTGCTATGAGCTTCTTGGCTAGCTCCAAATATCTGTCCATGGTAGCGTCCTTGGCTTGTTAGTCTCCATGTATTTGATTAATAACCAAATGGGAGTCGCTATGGATTGTTATTCATCGCGCTTCGATATCTTTAGCAAGTTGAGACCAACTATGAGGGCTTCGTAATCAGACTCAATATTCATGGCCTTGAATTCGCATCGGACCGCTCTCAAGGTTGTTTCGCGATGGGGAGAAGTGAGTATGATTCCTAGCCTTGTTCCTCTTGTCTTGCTGGCACCATCGACATGGAGTTTCCATTCTCCATCGGGAGCCATGTCTTGAAGGGCATGAAACTCTTTCTCTATCAGGGACTCCATGGTGGGAGCAAATTCTAAAATGAAATATGTCAATGCCTACGTCTTAATAGCGGTGGTGGGAATGAAAATCATGTTGTACTCTCTCAGCTCTACTCTCCAGTTTGCTAGCCTTCCAAACACTACTGGTTTGTGCAAGGTAGCTTTGATGGGTGTTGAGATAACTGCCACTATAAAGTGTGCTTGGAAATAAGTCCTTAGCTTCCGCATAACAACCACTCAGGCTAAGGCTAGCTTCTCCATATGGTTGTACATTTTCGGCATCTAGAAGATACTTGCTAGCTTAATAGACGGGATGTTGGAAGGGGTCTTCCTCCCTTACTAGGACGCCACTGACGATAATGGTTCTTTGTCCCTTGGTTCGGACTTGAGTGTGGTGAGTAAAGGTATTCTTTTAGGGCCGCCAAGGCATCTTCGCATTTGTTGTTCTATATGAATTTTGTTCCCCTTCTGAGGGCTTCAAAGAATGGGTACGACTTTTCTGACAACCTTGAGATGAACCTGCTTAATGTTAACATTCTTCGCATCAACTTTTGAACGTATTTTAGGGTTTGTGGTGATGGAATCCCTCAAATGGCTCTGATCTGCTCCAAATTAGCTTTTATCCCTTGATGTGCGAGGATGTAGCCCAAAAATTGCCTGGAACTAACGCCAAAAGAGCACTTGGATGAGTTCAACTTCATCTTGTATTTTCAAAGTGTGTCGAAATCTTGGTGGAGGTGTAAGATGTGATATTCTTCGAGCAAGGACTTGACTAGCATATCGTTGACATACACCTCCATAGTGTGACCAATTGCTTGGCGAACATCTAGTTAACTAACCTTTTGTAGGTTAACCTAGCATTCTCAAGGCCGGAAGGCATGACCTTATAGCAATAAATCCCTTAGGATATCATGAAGGTTGTCTTTTTCTTGTTAAATGGATGCATTAGGATCTGGTTGTACCCGCAAAATGCATCAATGAAGTTCATGAGCTCGTGGCCAGCGGTGACATCTAATAACTTGTCAATGTGAGATAGAGGAAAGAGGTTGTTGGGGCAATCCTTTTTGAAGTCCTTGAAGTTGATACATACTCTCCACTTCCCATTTTCCAAGGCTTGACTCGTCTTGACTTGGCAATACCCAGAGAGTTTGAAACCCATTTTCCTAGGCTTGATAGAGGAAAGAGGTTATTTTTACTAGGCTTGACTCGGCAATTCCCAATTCTCTCATGGTTCTTAAGACGAAAATATTAGTAGAGCTCCCGCTATCGACCAGGATTCGCCGAACGCCGCAATTGTCTGTGGTCAAGGATACCACCATGGAATTATGGTAAGTAGCTCGTATTCTGCTATCGTCGCTAGATATAAAGCTGATGGCAGTCGATGGTAATGCTTCACTTCGTGGTTTACTTGACACATGGAAAATTCTTGAAGTTCGGTGATTCCTTCTTGAGACAGGATGCTCCTGGATTTTGAAATCGTGTGGACCCCCTAATATGTGATTGATCACCCTAGTATGCCTTGGTGATTCTGGGGCTGGCTCCTCCACAAGCTCAAGGCACTTGGATTTTGCTATCTCGACACTTCTTTTGGCGAGAAAATCCTTGAGATGACCTTTCTTTAGGAGCTCGTTTACCTGTTGCCTTAATAACGTACAATTTTTTTTTCGTGTTATCGTGGTCGCGGTGGAAATCAAACCACTCATAGTTATTCTTTGAATGGTTGGCTAATCGTGGCCTTGCTGGTGATGTGTACATAATTTAACGCATATTTAACATCATTTAGTATGTGTTTTAGTTGCATTTAGGTTGTATATAATGCATTTAGGTGTTAAAATTCATAAAGTTTCTAGGTTGAGTCTAGTTTAGGATTTTCATCTTTGCATTGCATTCTTTTGCATTTGTAGGTGTAACCTTTGGCTGAGCAACTTGAGAGCTTGGGATGATGGAATCTTGATGCTTAAATGGTGAAGAAACAAAGAGAATCAAGAGCCAAGTGGAAGCGGAGAAGAGACTATATGCAAATAATATGCCATTATGACGGCAATTGAAAGAACAAGAAGAAGAAGCTGTAAAGGGAAGCTCCCATCGACCTCAAGGTCGATGACTGGCTACCTAAGGTCGATGGCTGGCCACATTTCTAGCAAAAACACCCTTTCTGCTAAAGGGAAGCTCCCATCGACCTCATGCATGCTCCCATCGACCTCCAAGGTCGATGGCTGGTTGCCTTTGTCCGAAAATGCCCTTTTTAGGGCTTCCTCTCTTCCCTTTTAGTATAAATACACCCTCTAAGCCTCCTTGAACATTTGGGACTACCTAAGCTTGTGTTTTTTGTGTGCTCTTCTTGTGTTTCTAAATGATTTAAAGATCTGTAAACACTTTTTTTTTGGGAAAAAGGGTCGTTTTAATCCTCAAGTATCCCCAAATCACCAAAAAAACCACGAACTTCTTCTCTTTCCATTTAAACCTTCATGTTTGTGTTGACTGTGCCATTTTAACCATGAAAAAGTCAACGTTAACACTACTCTGTCAACTTATTAACGTTGACTTTTTTATGGTTAAAATAGCTCAGTCAACTAAAAGTTCGTGGTTTTATTGGAGTGCGAAAAGTTGATATTTAAAAAAAAAAATTAATTTGAATTATATTTTTTTAATTAAGATTCTTTTTCATAAATTTTGAATATAGATCTAAATTTTGTATGAGTGATTAAAAAAAATCATATCTACCTTCATTTTATTAGCAATATCATAATTTTGTTGGACGCATTCTGAAAAAGTCAACGTTGATATTGCTAATAAAATGAAGGTAGATATGACTTTTTTTAATCACTCATACAAAATTTAGATCTATATTTAAAATTTATGAAAAAGAATCTTAATTAAAAAATTATAATTCAAATAAATTTTTTTTAAATATCAACTTTTCGCACTCCAATAAAACCATGAACTTTGAGTTGACTGAGTCATTTTAACCATAAAAAAGTCAACGTTGATAAGTTGACAAAGTATTGTTAACGTTGACTTTTTCATGGTTCAAATGACTCAGTCAACTCAAACATGAAGGTTTAAATGGAGAGAGAAGAAGTTCGTAGTTTTTTTGGCGATTTAGAGATACTTGAGAATTAAAACGACATTTTTCCTCACTTTTGTGCTAAATCTCTCTAAATCATTCTTGTGTTTATCTTTNTGTCTTCTCTTTTATCTCTTGTTCTTCTTTGTTCTTCATCTCTTTTCTCCTTTTTTCCAAGATTCTTTCTTTTTCACAAAGTTATGATTTTTCTTGGATCTTCTTGTGTTTCTTTGCTTTTAATAATCTCATCTCTTCTCTCCTCATCTCTTCTCACTTTCTTCTCACTTCAAACATGGATTCTCAAGAAGCTTGTGATACTTCTTGGATTTTCATGGGTCTTAGTGAGTAGAGAACATTAGATTTTGAGATATGGTAGTTTAAGGTTAGGTCTAAGATTGAAATGAGTATTAGACTAGATCTTGGCATAGATTCCTACTAGATCTAGTTTAGTTCTTTAAAGTTCATTGCTTGCTCAAAGATGCCTAGAAAGTGTTCGATGAAATGTCTGANTTGGGCCCATGAGAGTGGATGTTACCTAGGTGCTAGATGGCTAAAACGGCTTGAGAA
>OVAN01000309.1:0-64207 GCA_900406275.1 Anastatica hierochuntica | reverse complement strand
TGGAACCTTTGTTGTCTCTGTTTCTTTAGATAATAGAGATTTTATAGCGGTTAATCCACTTATTTAGGTCGTATATTAAGTTTTCATAAATTAATTGTTAAAAAAATAGAAACGATCAAAGAAAGTTTAACATATTTTATTGTAAATGTAGAATGTGGTTAGAAATTTTTAAACAACACTAAAGAGTATAAACTTCAGTATATAGAGCATTTACCAAAAAACTCTATATTTTCGTAGGGGTTAACTCACTGATTTTGAGAAAAATTCAAAAAAAATGAAAATCTTGTTTTAATGCATAGTTGCATCGTTCACTTACATAGGAGGATAGTCAAAGAGGTTTGGAACCTTTGTTGTCTCTGTTTTTTTAGATAATAGAGATTTTATAGCGGTTAATCCACTTATTTAGGTCGTATATGAAGTTTTAATAAATTAATTATTAAAAAAATAGAAACGATGTCATTTTCCATCATAGAAAGGTTAGCATATATTAATGTAAATGTAGAATGTGGATAGAAATTTTTAATCAACACTAAAGAGTATAAACTTCAGTATATAGAGCATTTACTAAAAAACTCTATATTTTCGTAGGGATTAACTTACTGATTTTGAATAAAATTCAGAAAAAATGAAAATCTTGTTTTAATGCATAGTTGCATCGGTCACTTACATAGGATGGTGGTCAAATAGGTTTGGAACTTTTGTTGTCTCTGTTTCTTTAGATAATAGAGATTTTATAGCGGTTAATCCATTTCTTTAGGCCGTATATAAAGTTTAAATAAAATAATTGTTAAAAAATAGAAATGATGCCCATTTTCCATCATAGAAAGTTTTGCATATATTAATGTAAATGTAGAATGTGGTTAGAAATTTTTAAACAACACTAAAGAGTATAAACTTCAACATATAAAACACTTACCAAAAAAAACTCTAGATTTTATAGAGGTTAAGTCACTGATTTTGAGTAAAATTTTTTAAAAAATGACAATCTTGTTTTAATGCATAGTTGCATCGTTCACTTACATAGGGTGATGGTCAAAGAGGTTTGGAACCTTTGTTGTCTCCGTTTCTTTAGATTAAAGAGATTTTATAGCGGTTAATCCACTTATTTAGGTCGTATATGAAGTTTTAGGTCTTTGCAAACAGATTAAGAAATCATTTAATTTTTATTATTTTCTAAGCTAAAACACTATTTATTATCAACCTAACTTCAATTCAACCAATGATAAAACATTATTCAAAATACAAAATGCTAAAAACATAAAAAAGTAATTAATTTTTACAATAAAATATGAAAATATCAACTAATTTGATACAAATTTCTTTTCTCTAAAATATCAAGTATTTTGATACGGAAAGAGTATATGTTAATCTTTGGGCTCAATATTTTGTTACTACATTTTTCATAAAAACATGCAATTATTATATTATTGTTACATGTCCACTCCATCATCAGGAAAAAAAATGAAGAATTAATGTCTTAATACTTAATAGACTGCAGAATGAGTAATGTCATGGGAATTTAAGGTTAGTTATATCTTATATGCATTTAAAACGAATTTAAAATCATTCAATTTCCAATTTAATATCTCCACCATCTCCCATTTAAATGCATTAAAATCCCAAGACCAATCTTACTGCCATGCAAATTAATACAAAAATTTATTTAAGCATTTACGGCAAGCCGCCTTATTAGGAATGTAAGTATCCTAAAGAAAATAAACCGTATACTTACTTTCATACCTATTTATATAATACCATTACTACACACTAAAATAACTTATTCTTCCCATTTCGTAAAAAAAAAAATCGTTTTAAGAGTTTAGTTTTGTTCGATAAAGTGTAGTTTTACATTTCTAATGTATATTTATAACAAATTTCTCATTTTGACCATATTATTTAATATATTAGTTAGAGAAAGAAAACTTGTTAAAGTAATAATGAAGAGTAACAAATAAATTTTAACCGTATTCTTAATTTTTGTTAAAATATCAAAATGCCATTATTTACATAATAGAAGGAGCATAACTTTTTGTTGTTTTAACTAATAAATATTGAGTTTGACCACAAAACAAAATTTACTACTACGTAGTACTATGTAATAATGTAAATATTTTACGTCAACTTGATCAATCCCGATAAAGTAATGTCAAAACAAATTTCAGATACGTGTGTATGTGTATGGGTGTGTATAAGTTAATAAAAGCTATAATTAAATGTTAGGTGTTAAAGAATATCGTTCGGAACATCGTGGTCTACTGGTTAAGGACGGGTTCGTGTGGATATCATCATGCGAGTTCGATCCCCACTTAGCGGGAACTACCTCATGTTGTATCTGGTCACCCATACGGGTATGGACCCTTACTTTCAACCTATTTGCAAACTCGGAGCGCGAATCTACCTGTAGGCTACGCTCCTCCAGGTGATTAGTCTGGATCAATTAAAGCTTGGGATTTAGCCATGAGTTAACAAAAAATATATATATCGTCCGTGAGCATCCTTACTTCGTCAACCATAAGAGCCTAAAATAAATTTTTAAAATAAACAAATTCAACTTTAGTATTCAAAGCTATTTAGGTAATGCTCTTAAATGCTTACACCTTCTTATTTCCAAAAAAGCCAATTACTATTGCTAATAGTATTAAATATTTGTTCTAAATATTGATAGCAAAATAAATAAATTTCTACAATAATGTCGGTCTAGTTTTGCTCGTGATTGTTAAAAAAAACTATTTAGGAAGTCAACAACACGGGAAAAAAATCGAAACGGCAAATTGAATTAATATTCAAAATTATTTTTTACGTAACAATAACAAAAATAGTCTTTTAATTAATCATTTAGTAATCACTAATTAGATAATTAAGCAAAGGTTTTGAAAAGTAAATTATGGAGAGACATATTAACATTTAATGCATCTCACTTTCTTTCTTTATCACAATTAATACACTTTGGCTCTTTCTTCTATAATTCCTCTCCTCCATTCGACGTTTCCTCTAGTTAACAATTACTACAAGAAATAAATTACTTGTCTATTTTCGGAAAATGCATATTTTGAGACTAAAAATATAACAATATAGGAGTATATATATAAAAAGTTTTTACATTAAATCGTTGTGTATATCCATAAACATTAGGGGGAAAATAATACTCTCTCTGTTTGCAAAGCAAGTGTCATTCCGACATTTTTCACACATATTAAAAAAGATGTTAAAATGTTTTACACACGCTTCATTAATACTTTTTAAAAAATTCTCAATTAATATATTAAGATAGTGAAGTTAAAACCAAAATTTCGCTTATAAATTTGGATCGAAAATGTAATACGACATTTTTGTGAAATAAAATTAAAACTTCAAAGAAAAACGGAGTGAATAGTGTCTTAGTGAGTTTTTTTTAATGATGTTAAAAGAACAAAAGGTGAAATAAGTTAGATTTAGGAGGTAATAAACTAATACTAATACATCAATATTCACACTTAATGTAATATAAATGTGAAATTAAATAGAAAATTAAATGTGAGAGAAAAAAATATGGTAAGGGTATAAGAAGTGGAAATAGTGAGAAAACGTGTAGAGCGTGAAGTTATGGAAATAAATAAAAAAGGTTGAAGAAGATCAACACAAACATTAAATTCATAAAAGAAAAATATATTGAATGCTAGTCAATAATGGTACAACGATAAATGTAACCCCCTCATTAATATTTAGCTTGTACACCAGAGCGAAAGTTAAATTAATCAATTTTGAAAAAAATATATCCGAACAAAATATTAATCGTGAAAAATAAGTTAATTAATTAATTATATATAGTATTAGGACTAGACAAAAAGACTAAACCCGAAAAACTTGAATCCGAACCAATACGGTAAAATATCCGATTGCACCATTTTGGGCGATATTTTGAATACAAAGTATCGTTTGAACCCGATTCAAATCCGAATAACTATTGGAAGACCATGAATTAAACCCAAATTTATGAATTAACCGTGAAAATCACAAACCAAATCCAAATTTTGAAACCCGAATATTCCGAATTTTTTTGAGAAACTCCGCTAATAAAAGAACTTGAATCCGCACCCAAAAATACGAAAACTCGAATAATTTTCGGACATAATCAGGTTTCACTTGATCTATTAAACCGATATAAATCCGAAGTGAAACCTCATTTGAATCCGAATAAGTACCCGAACGTCTAGTAGTCACTAGTAATCAAATATAAATTATAAATTACAATAACGTGCCGCATTGAATTTTTTTTCCCCTAAGACATCTCCATTTCAACATTTTATATAGCTCTTAATATTGGCTTCCTCTATATAACTCTCTCTCTCTCTCTCTCTATCTCTATTCCTCTAACCTCTGTCCATTACTCTCTCTCTCTCTTGGTATGGCTGCTGACGTCAGCTCTCTGTTACGGTTACTAAACGGTTACAAGGACGATCAAGCGGTGGCTGCAAAATCTACGGCGGCGCTGATGACTCGCGATCTCCTCGGAAGCGGCAGAGAAGGAGGAGGAGGAGGAGATCGATCACTAGAGCTTGATCTTGACCTTCAAGTCCCCACCGGATACGAGAAACGCCTCGATTTAAAGGTTTGTCATTCTCCGATTTGATTTCGGAGAATCAAATTTAAAATTTCAATTTTCAGTTTCGTTTGATTTTGTTTTTTTTTTCGCAAACAGTCTGGTAAAGTTTATTTGCAACGATGTAATTCAACAACCTCATCGGAATATTCCAATCAAACAGTACCAACGTTTCAAGATTTGAATTTCCCGCCGATTCCTCCCGCCAATAAGCCTTTGCTTAACCTCTTCGACGACACGACGACGACGGCGGAACTGAAACTTTTTCCGCCGTCGTCTCGGTCTCGTTCCGATAATTTTCAAAGCGTTTGTACACTTGATAAGGTAAAATCAGCTCTAGAAAGAGCAGAGAGAGATCAAACAACGTTTAAAAAACGGCAATCGCCGGAATATTCCATCTCCGGTGATCATCATCGCCGGATGAAGACGGAGATTGGTTCACCGGTGGCGGCGGGGTGTCCCGGATGTTTATCGTATGTTTTGGTGATGAAGAATAATCCGAAGTGTCCTAGATGTGATACTATTGTTACTCTGCCTGCAAATTCAATCAAGAAGCCTAAGATTGATCTTAATATCTCAATTTGAAACTTTTGGGGCTTAATTTGAATGTTTCGTTTTTTTGAGGTCTTAATGTTGTAAATGATAGATAAATTCAGGAGGTTTATTTTGTAAAAAAACCAAAAAAAAATTATGGGTGAGGATGGGAAACTTAAAAGATATTAAGTTTATTTAGAAGAACAAATGAAAATTCAGTTAGTAAAAATGATTTAGTTGTATTAGGATTGTTAATGTTTTTCTTTTTATATAATAAAACTCTAGGTAAAAATAAACAAGCAATCTTATATTCATTTTGTTTATTCTCTAAATTCATTTTGTATAAAAAAAATCAAATTATCTTTTGTTAAAAAATCATTTTTTCTTAACTTGTTAATATATTTTTGATCAAACAAATTCTTTTAAAAAGCAAGACTATAAGAAACTAGTACTATCAACGAAGAAAATTGATGACCGCAAAATGTAACAAATAGTCCATACCAACATAGTCAAATGGTAAAAGACGAACTCTCTTCTAATAACAGTATGTTATCTCTAGACACGGCACGAGTATGAATTTTTGCTTTCGACCAATTTGCAAACACGTGAACCACTCTAATTCAGAGGATTAGTTTGAGTCAATTAAAACGTAAAATATATCGATAAGCTATACAAAAAAAAAATTGTAATGAGGAAGCATGCATAATACCTTCAACAAGACCGGAAAACAGATTAAAAAAAAATTCAAATGTACAAGTTTAATTAGATAAAAGTTGATTATAGATACTAATTAAAGGCCAATTAAATGGGGACAACTGTTACAACTTTAAAAGGATTTAATGTTATAATAATCTTTGAGTGGTTAAGTATGTGATATTTAAATTGATCATAAGGCATTAAAAGTTATTATGCTGACCCTAACTTCAACTCTTAAAGGTCAACATTGCACACACATTGATATGTATAAATAACTACAAGTAACTAACGTAATAAATCGCAGATAAATATCAATATTTTTTTATCATAAAGATGTCAACGACATAAGGAAAAGTAGATATATGCATGCAATGCAATAATTACGATCAACGTATGTATGCATGGACTTAAACTTTTCGGATATGTTTATTACGGTCGACGAGTAGATGAAATGTATTTATGATGGAACTTATATAAACTACCATGGACCATAAAATTAATATACTTCGTACGTAGCATAGTTTTGGCATTTAACATTTAAACACGCGCACACACACTCTAGTGTACGTATAATATATAGTTTGATTTTCGTGTTTATTAGGGTCGAACCAGAGATTTTGAAAGCTGCAATCCGCAAATAAAAAACTGATTTTACGTTTAATTTTTTAAAAGGTTTTTTTTTAAATGGGTCGCCTTTTGATACTAATTGCTATTTTTTGAAAAACTATACGGTAAGTTTATATCAGTCATGTTTGTGTTCATAGCCGGTTTTGGTCTTTATCAAAAAGAAAAAATCTAAGCGTATATTTTTCGTATACTCTATAGATACAAAACTAGGTTTACGTCTATATAAATTATATGACAATTTATATAGGTGTCAATTGTGGAAAATTTGAAAGTATATAACAATTTGAAAACTCTAATTGGTGGATTTCAGATATTTTACAACTATACAATGCATAAAAAATGAGAAAGAACGAAGAGAAACTTTCTTTTTCGTTGATAATTGAAAGAAGAGAAACTCATCCTAATAGAAACGAAATCAATTAAATTGGATCGTGACATCTATTAAATTATAATTAATGCTCCTGCTTACATTTATGAAATTTGGTTTTTTCCTTTTGCGAAAACATTTTAAATCCATGTGTCAATTTCTTGCTTCCTTCATTAATTAATATTGGCTTATTCTGATTTTCATCAAAAAAAACAAAGAAAAAATAATTAAAAACAACAATATGAAAACGTATTTTCCGTATTTTAATTTCATTTGATTATATAGTACGTTAAATTAATTTAGACTATATTGCTATTAATAATCATGTTAAGACTATATTATAGTACATTTCTAAGTAATTATCCATAGAATTCATTATTAATTTTAAAAATCTTAATTTTTTTTTTGCAATAAGTAAAGTTAGATAATAATGTACAACGAAAATTTAAAAACTATAAACTATAATATATATGTTATAAATGTAATCTAATTTTATATATCATCTAACTTATATATGCATAAATTTGTATGGTTATTAATTGGGAGACTTACAAAAATACACTTTTGTATTGTCTGTTTTTTCAAAAATACCCCTGCTTGAAAAAATTTTATTTTTACACCTCCCTTTTTAATGAAAAAGACCATTATACCCCTAAACTAAAAGAAACCCTAAACGTTAAACCCTAAACCCTAAACCATAATTCCTAAACTTTAAACCCTAATAGCTAAACCCTAAACCCTAATCACTAAACCTTAAACCCTAAACCCTAAACCTAATATTTGAGGTGTATATTTGAAAATCATTAAAAGACAGGTGTAAATGTAAAATTTCTTTTCCTTTTAAGTGTATTTCTGTAAATTAATCTTATTAATTTATGATACTATTGAGACCAAATATTCACAAATAAATTTGAAAATAGTTATTATCTTATTATTTTATCAAAAAATGTTAAATTTTACGTAAATCCAATTTGGGACCGGTAAAATCAATTATCTTATAGTGTTTATTCATTTATAAAATATTAATTTATAAAGATTTTAGCATAGGTTAATTATTTAAGGGCTTACATTTATAGATAAATTCCTTCTAAAATGTTATAGCGGTTTCGTTTAACCCGTTTGAATAGATGGGCTGGCCCATCTAAATTTAGCAATACCGTAAATGGGCCTGGCCTATGATCCTTTTAGTATTTACCATTTAAAATTACATAATTTTAATTTTTGTTTCCTTTAATCCAACATAATTTAAATTTAGAGTGTTTTTGTATAGATATATAGAAAAACTATATATAAGAAAGTAATTGCATTATGTACATTATATGATAATTTTGATTTATTTATTTCAACTAAACCAAGTTCTTATAAAATCGATGATCTAGACAAAAACAAGATACGCAGTATCATACTTTTATCCACGAATGTGTATTAAAAAAATTTAACTATTAAAAATACTATAAGATATATAATATTTAGTAAATATTTTCCGCAGCTAATATTATGTCGTAAAGCTGGGAACAGGACAGCAAATTGTTTCCGACAAAAGAGTCAATCCGTACTAAAGTACGGTACAAGGAAGATACGGGCATTGTGAGATTTTGTAATGATTTTGTTTCATTAACTTTTAAAAGTAATGTACTTGAACTGGATTAATTAGGAGTAATAGTTTGTCTGATTTTGTGAAATTAATATCCACTTTATTATTTTTATGACAATTTTTTAGGCATATTTAAACAAAAAATTTCAGTTAAAGATATTGTATTTTTCATAGTGGATGGATAACGCATGCCTCACAAAGTATCATATACGCTATTGTTTTTTAATTTTCAAATTACATATATAATTTAAACCAAAATTCTACTAAAAATACCAATAATCAATTTGTTTTTAGAGATATAGCTAAATACTTAGTATAGTTTTTATTTAATATTGTATTGATATATTAATTAATAAGTTTGTTATTTTATTAGAGATAACAGCAAAGGTATTAATTTAGTTCAAATATGTATATGTGTTAACAAAATGGAGTCATGGTCAATTAAACAATAAAAGAATTACCTAATTTTGATTTATAACTAAATGAGGAATTTAGTAAAAAAATTCCTAAACCAAAACCTCATTTTCCTATTAAAAAATTTCTTTCATTTCATCATTTTACATCGGTCAATTACTATAAAAGGGTTTTATAGCATTTTCACTTTACCACTTAAAAAACTGTGAATCTTCAAAAAGAAAATCGGCGTAAAATTATAATTTTATAATTTTTTGTGTATTATATGTATGACGTTAAATAGACATACTGAAAAATTAGTGTTTTAAAATGCGGTTTAGTCATCCATTTAATAACATTTGAGAGTCGCCGATATAACATAATTTTCAATTTTTTGGATATTTTGAGTAGGAA
Organism: Anastatica hierochuntica; assembly: GCA_900406275.1. NCBI lineage: Eukaryota > Viridiplantae > Streptophyta > Magnoliopsida > Brassicales > Brassicaceae > Anastatica > Anastatica hierochuntica. The sequence goes on along the minus strand of OVAN01000309.1, from coordinate 55,003 downwards.
ATTAAGAAAAGGATCATTATATTTATGAATTTGCTTAGTGAGCTTCTAAATATTAAAAGTCATGTCCAATAATATATAGACTGATAAATATTTGTAGCTATCACCTAAATATATCATTTTTTATGACTAGAAGCATAAATATATTTGTAAGTTCATTGGGCCTGACTATAAATATTTGGAAGCCCAACAAAACTACAAAATTTAATTTCTGATCTATAAGTCCATTGGGCTTGACTATAAATATATGGAAACCCAAATAGTAGAATCTTCGTGCACACATATGGCTTACCATTGAGAAAGTACCCTTATGTATATAAATTACTATGTACTGTGAATGTGATTATGAAACTATCTCATTCCATGTGAATGTTTTGGTTGCATCTTACATCACATAACACAACTTGTTCTTGTTTTGTTCTCTTGGTATAAACCACTCTCTTGAGAAAGCGATAGCAGAGCGTTGGACTAGTGGTTTAGCACAAGGAGTTGGTTTCATTGTGTCTCTACCTCGATTCGCAGTGGAAGGATGCTTTACGTCATGTCATAAGATATTAACAAAGGCTGTTCTCGAGCCTAAGGGGAGATTAAGGCATTGCCCTGAACTCCTCCTAGTTAACGGAAAAAAAAAGAAAACGATAAGAGAATCTTTCTTTGTGTTTACACAAGACAGGAACATTTATTTGAATGCAGGAAAAGGGAGTCCACACAACTCATGTGGCTTGTGAAAGGTATCATGGAGAAAAGAGCCAAAGGAGTCACAAAGCATTCATGTTCAAAAACAAAATGGTCAGTGTTTTCATTATTAGACCTTTTCTTTTCAACAGTTTTAATGGTAAAAAATCAACAGTATCCATTATATAGTCATGTCTTGTTCATTTCTGCTTGGCCCTTTTTTTCTAACATTGAAATCTTAAAATTTTAAAAGATAAACAACAAAATTCTCTTTTTTCATGGTGTTGAATTAGTAGTAATAAGCTTGCTTATACATCAAATTTTGTGTTTTGCGGATTAAGACTACTAAACATTTGGTTTCTCTCTCGCGATAAATCGCGTATTTAGTTGTCTTGTTTTAGTTCTAAGTAAAGTTTCCATGACTTTTTTGTACATATTAACTAACCTATATATAGTAGAAACCCTATCAATTTGAAATCTATATATAAAGTCATATTCTCTTTTCTCTTTTCATGAAACTTTAACAAGTAAAATGGATTCATGTCTTTGTCATTTGGCATCTCTCATCTAAATGAAAGGTACACAACAATTCAAAGCATAAAGCCAAAGATCTTGAGGTTGATTTTGGAAGCATCAAGATCAATTTAAAACACACCTCATCTTTGAATTTTTTTGCTCTCATAAAAAGCCAAATCACATACCAAACATAAGGATCATCCACTAACATCTAGACGTATTAACCACGGATTGGTATCGATACGCATTGATGTTGCATTTTGTTACATATCAAAGAAAACTACTGATAAAGACTTAGTAACCACACCATCAATATTTTGAAATTTCCATCTTCTAATATTTTGAATAAAAACACACATAGTTTCTATTGATTGAAATAGGAAACTTGTCTATACACATAGACAAAGACTCATGGCTTTGTTTTAAAAATCAAGGGGAGCCTCAATGAGATACTTTTTGGATGATGATGCATATAATAAACAACTTGAAAACATATATAAAAGATCAAAACTTTTAAAGGGTATTATTTTCATGAAGTTTTTAAAAAAATTTCTTAGGGAGAAAAATTCTATGGTTCCATTATTATAACAGTGGTCCTACAGTCTCAACCATGAAGTTATGTGTACTGTTTTGGACAGAAGAGCACATCATGCAATCACTCAATATTATTTTTTTTCCTTCATTGTTTGGTCCAATCTCAAACCTCTTTATTTTTTCTTTTGAAAAATCATTTTCAACATTTCCAAAAAACCACAAAATCTAATTAAGTGAGTGATCAATAAACAGTCAAGTACATTTTTTTCAGAAGTATTTGCACTCTTTTCCTCTTTATGGTTGTTAGATCTTTACTTTAATGCATCTCCTATATTGGTCTAAAGTTAACAACTAATCCCATGATTATGTTATTAATTAACAAATATTGATTTGTAGTCATTACTTGGTGTTTGATTAAAACACTAAAGATACCATCCATCTTAAGCATGAAGCTCCTCTCATGCATGTTTGTTTCTTTTTTTTTTACTGTTAAACATTGCTATTTTCAAAAAAGTAAATCATAGATATTGTACAAAACTTTTGATTTCTCCATTTTTTTTGGATGCCCATATCTTTTGATTTCTCCACATCATCACTTTAGTTACCTTTTCCCCTAACAAAATATATTTTTTTTTTATTCCATTGACATAGTCCAATCTGATTACCCTAATAACTATCCACATGAACCAAAAATATAAAAGAGGACTTTAATATATACATATACACTTTATAATAAACCTATTTCCATCTCTTAGATTTGATATCTGCCCACTAACCCCAACCAAACTACATAAATGATTTTGGGTAGTTGGCTTTCTTTCTCTTCTTTTAATATCTAATTCAATTTTTTTAAAAGACTTTGGGATACGTATGGGTGCCTAATATAGACAAGAAGGAACTATTACAAACACTTTCCTAGACACTTGTCTCTGTTCAAAAGAGAAAAAGGAGTATCTATGAATAGTTAATAGTTGTGGGGATATCAAACTGAGTGAGAGAGCAATGATTTTGCCATATCCTATAGCTGTTCAGATGGGTCTATAATAACACATTACCACTCTTGTTTATATCTCTATCTCCTTGCATCATCAAGAGATAGGAATAGGTTTATTTAATGTTTTGTACAAAACAAAAATATTAACATATTTTGAGGTCTATTGTGATTATAATGATTTCATATTGTTGTGTGAGAAATGAGATATTTAAAAGAAAGATATAAAAAGGAAACTCTTTGAGGTCTAAATCTAATTCACATGAGCTTTGTAGTGTTGTGCGGTTGAGTGGGATAAGATTGATTGTTATTGCACTAGATATATATACATTTTTCTCTTTTTATAATTCATCTTTTGAATTGGGATGGTACCAATTATGAGAAATAAACAAATGTATTGTGGCTTTTTCTGCAAGTGATTTCAGAAGACTTCACACCAAATCCACTCAATGTAAAGATGAAAAAAGAGAAATAGCATTTTTCTTTGGCATTGGTAATTTGGTAGGTCACTAATATTCGCATGTAAAAAGAAAAGCAAAATGCTCTTAGTGCTTTTTTTAGGTACCCATTTCAACAATTGATTTCTACTAATTTAGACTTTGATGTAGAAAAAATTCAACAATTGAAATAGTTAAAAAGAAGAAAAAAGTCATTTTCTTAAAGGATTGGTTTGGAGATAATCATCACTTTAAAAATTTTAGTTTCTTATTTCTATTGTGGGATTGTGTGATTCCTATTCACATTATTGACAATAGTGTTTAAAGGTTAAAAGAGGTGACAAATGTTTTTGTTCCCATATGGTATCATTTTATTCATAGTTATGTAGTCAAATCATATTGATGTCTTAGGGGTGAAAAAATGATAAGTAGGACCCTTTTTCCAACAATAAGATACAAATTGCTAATTAAATTTATCAATTAAAAATATTTTTCTTAGGAGAAAGAACAAAAAAGGCAAAAGCTACTAAAATCAATAGGGTAGTAGTGAGGTTGGACCATTTCATAAGTGCCCCCTTTCACAGGGTAATCTATATAAAGTTTTGGTGTTCCCCATCATGACCCCTCCTCACATCTAAATCTCTACTTTTAATTATTCCTAAAGAAATTTTGATGTAATCTATATCATCTTCTTTATCATACCACTATGTGCATATGCGAATTTAATCCTTTAGTGGTTGATGCAATCTTAAAGACATTTTTTGATTTAGTCATACATCTTTGTTATCTTTGAATTCCACATGATATTATATGTTCTTGATGTTTGTTTACACATATTCTATTTTCAATTCAATAAAGAGTTACATTGACATTTTGGAATGCTAGTTGTGTGGACTATTTTTTTTTATCGCAAGCTGGATCAACAAAATCTAATTCATAACCAAATAAACTTATGATGTGGGTTAACGCGGTTTAGTAAAGTTGAACTTCGTTAAAGATAATCGCATAGATAAACTCTATGCTGACTATTTTATTTTAAAATATGTTTTCGAAGTGTTTAATTTAAATTTTGGAAAAAATGTAAACACAAGATAAGGTGACAAATGGTGAAAATTTTTATGGGCTAAGAGGTTAATTATTGTGAATGAGAATATAGTGTAAATTGTTTTAGAAGCTCCAAAGGGTAACATTAAAATAAAATCATACCCTCCAATGTTATAAGTAAATAATTTTTTTTTTTTAAAAAGAAAGAGAACAACCCAACTAATAAAGCTTAAAATTTGGGAGGACGAAAATGGGTGTAAATTAAAAAATAATATCTAAAATAGAAATGCACAAGTTGCATTGCATGACACAAACCCTAACACCACAACATTGAACACATCCCATCACTTTACACCAAGTCTTCCACTTTTGCTTCGTTTGTTTCGCTTATATAATATAAATATTTCAATAAGAAAAGCATATAATAACCGTAGGGAAATGGTCCTTAGATTCTTGAAAAGTTTTTCAAATAATAAAAGTAATTTAAAACAAACATCAATCGGTCAAGCGTCGCTCTCTTTTGTAATAATTTGTTTTTGCTTGATTTGTTGCTTAGTGTGTACGTGACGTTTGGTTCCTTCCCAATCGCATGCTCTTCTCTCCATTTTTTTTTCAAACTCACATTTTCTTAATAAATAAAAAGAAAATTTCAAAAGTTGGACAATGTTAGAAGATTATTGCTCCACCTTATATATGTATTTTACATTCTTAAATGGATTTATAATCTAGTCTATTTCCCATTTACCACCTTTCATATTGGCTCCTCGATCACATTTTGGTTCCGCAAAATTTTCTTAGGTCCGCCGGCTTTTGATTCCATAAAACATAGTCCTTTGTCGGTTTTATACGAAAACTTTGATTTGTTTTTATAATATAATATTTAGATGGAATTGACTTTTCGATATTATTCTTATTATATTTCTATTTCTTTCTTTTCTTTAATAACCCATCGGCTATCTGATCATGCTCCGAGCAAGAACGTACTTTGTGCTATAGTGTAGATTGGATATCACACTGTCTGATTCGAGTTTGGAATGTCCAACTGACTAATGTCGGATGGTCGGATCACCTGTTACCGGACGACCAAGTAAATTGCATGGACCGAAGCTCAAACCCAGATTTTCCACGCGATTGTGACTTTGTTTCGAGGTAGAATCAAACCATACAAAAGTGTTATTTATACAATCATATGCCTCTTCTATCATTGGATCATGTCACTATATTTCTATTTGGAAACATGCAATAAGTACAAACATTGAAACACTTGATCACATGTTAATGTATATATATGTAAATAACGTTTACATTAATAATCGATAGAGGAAGATTTTAACCAACTCTAGGTTAAAGGATTTTATTTACTTTTCCGCCTTAGAAATTAGCATATAATTAGTTATAATTAATTAAAAAAGAATAGATAATATTGAACGTTTCAAAATGTCATGATTTAGAATATTGAACCTCCATTGGTTGATCCGCATGTGAAGGCACAACATTGTCTACATCCAAAATCTAATAATATAAAATTCTTAAATCCACTTAGAAAACATATGATTAACATAATATTTTAGGTTTTGATTATCTCAATGCAGGAGATAAATTGGCTTTTGGACTTTTAATTCGTGCGTTAAGTATATCTTCTTTAATGTTGGCATGATCTCTTCACATCGCTTTCTCGTGTCATCTTTTTCTTCTAATATCTAAAATTTCTCTTCTCGATAAATATTTATTTATAATTTTCGACAATTTCATAAGATTAATCATGTATTAAACATAATGTTAAAGCAACAATGATTAAAATTTAATTATAGTCTTTGTCTTACCACTAGATTAAACTACGCAAATAATATAATATCATTACACTTTTATTGTCAACGACATTATCACTAAATATATTTTCTAATTGTCTTATACTTATAGTGATTGATTAATAGTTTAATGCTTAATTGCTTATACGTAAGTGTTGATTATTTCTTTCATAAATATATATATATATATATATTAGATCATTCATATTTTATAATTCAAACTGCTTTTTTTGTCGGAGCCTAGAATTATGCTTCATTTTTTAAATATATCTATATAATCATAAAAATATATTTCAACCCAACAAATTTTGAATATATATATACATATATTGAATCTTGGATTCTCGTAGTTAATTAATTTTTTGTAACACATAAATTTACTAGTAAAAATTGAGAATCGTGAAAACAAAAATTGAGAAAATAAATGAAAAAAAAATATTTAAAAAATAAAAAAGTGTCAGGAGGAGTACGCAGGACTAAACAACAGCGACATTTGCGCGCGTCCTACGTGTCAGCTTTTTTTTTTTTTTACCTTTTCCAACTGTCTCTTTCCCTCCTTTTTCTCTCTCTCACGCGTCTTTGCCTGTGCGTGTAACTTACACTCCTCTCAGTGTACTGTTTCTTGGGTCCCACGCACACCTCACCAGTATAATTTAATTTTTTGTTATAGTTTTTTTTTCCAGAGTTTTTTTCCCGAGATTATATTATTAAACATGCTTCAATGTAATTTTTTACGTTGAGATTACTCTGCCGAATTAAGTAAAAATTTGGTAATTATCTTGGTATTTAAGAAATGTTTAAGAAAATTTCACTATGCAACTCCGGAATAAAGTTTTAATCAAAAATCGACTAAAAGATACAACTCCGGAATCAAAACACATAAGATAAAACTAAAAATGAGACGCGAAATATCACAATAAAACACCTAATTAACAAAACTAAAGAGATAACAACACAAGCAAAACAAATACAAAATAGACAAATCATTAAACCATATCAGAAATTAATAGAATCTAAGCATTTGAAATAATTTTCTGAGTAAAAATAGAAGGAATGTGAAACAACTTAAAAATATTTGCAATAATTTCTCTATTTTAGTTAGATTTCCTCTTATGATTTTGAATTTTTTAAGCTAAAATATTCAACTAATTTCCTTACAATTGTTTAAAAAAAAAAAACAAATTAAAAAAAAAACTTCCATTAACAAAAAAAAAAAGTGTTTCCATAAACGGAGTCAAGGTGACATGTTAACATGAACACTAGCATTTTTGGGAGATGTACAAATTGGACACGTGTGCACAGTGGACCCACAAACTCCACATAAGCACAAATGTCTACACGGTAAGAGCAACACACACGATTCCTTCTCCCCACAGTTTCTACACACCCTTCCTCTATCGTGCGCCTTGTTTACTACCGTACGCCTAACCGTTTCTTCACCCGAACTGCTTCCACACCACGACTGCGCATCGTCGTCTTCCTCGTTCACGTTATCTAATCCTGCGCCGCGTAGATCCTTAACCTGCGCCAAGACCTGCTCGAGGTTGTTGCGGAGGTTGTTGGCGGCGGCTTCGTTGCTCCGAGCGAGATCACGCCAGATTTGATTCTCGACGGAGAGTGATTTCACACGCTCCTCAAGCGCGTGGTTTATTTTCCCGATACGTTCTCTTTCTTCTTCTTTGACTCTTAGCCTTTTCATCACTCCATGCTCTATCGCCTCCATTATCGTCTTCGTTTGTCTCTTCCTCTTCTCTTGAATCTCGAGTTTCACTCTCTCCATCTACATTGAATCAACAAACCCATTAAACCAAGATCCGCCATTGATGACGTATTCGCGAGTTAGAGTGAGAGAAAGAGAGAGAGGACTTACATGAAGAGAGACGAATCGATCGATCTCGTACTGTTGTTGTTGATTGATGTGAGAGGAGAAAACATCAATGTCTTGGCCGAGAAACGATGAAGATGATCTTAAGTTCTGATGATAATAGTCATCTCTTGGCCGTTTCCTCGTCGGAAAAGAGAGAAAATCACAGTCGACGTTATTATTAGTACCGTGATCGGTGTAGTAAGCAGCGGTGGTCGGAATAGTATCGGCGGTGGATAAGCCACCGTACAAATGAAGAAACGGAGAAGAAGAAGAAACGTCCGTCGCCGGAAAAGGTGAAACGACGTTGGTTTGATTAATATTGCACAAACCATTAGTTTGTTCCATTAGATCTCTGCAACAAGAAACGACAAAAAAAAGATTCAAGTTGAGAAAACTTCAAAGATCATCAGAGAGAGAGAGAGAGAGAGTTATAAACCTGTTTAATGAGAAAAGTTGATGATGAGCATCGACGGCCATGGAAGAAGAAGTTTAGAGAGAGAGACAGAGAAGATGATGAAGAAGATGATACGGAAGTTTAAAAATGCATGCGTTTCGGTTTTTGTTAATGTGCGTGAAGAAAGAGAGAGAGAGAGTCTTTGCTTTTTTTTTGTCTTCTTTGAAGTTTTTTTTTTTTGAAAGACCAAATCGAAACGAACCATAACAAAAATGGTTTGTTTGCTATTTATATACATCGACGCGACGAACGTGAAGAGTAAATAAAGGAGAGTGATAGAGAAAAATATAATAGGAAAGATTTTAGTAAAAATAATAATCAATTTCAAATATTTAATTTATTCAAATGTAAAATCTTATATAAATATATTGAAATATATATTACGTTTGATTTGGCTATATATATCTTTTTTTATTTATTTTCCATAGACAATTTTGAATATGTCTAAATTCACTTTTTGTGTATTTTTAGTTACCTAATGCTTCTTACTAATCAGAATTCAATCTTGTTAACTGCTATTTTTACGATATAAGTATATTTACAGTTATAATATTTTTTTAAAGTGGTAACTTGTAGCGAAATTGACGAAAATTTTATAAGTTTCTTTAACTTTTTTTTGGTGATATAAATTTTAGGAGTAACGCTTGGATACGGTTTGTTTTTTTTTTTTAAAACTTCATCACCTTACCAATTAAATAGAGTAATTAACCCAAAAAAATTAAAGTGGTATTTATTTATTTAACAACATTCACCATCGTAAAAAAGATGAAAATTAATTTTTGTAGAATAATTCATGCAATAGAAATATGACACGTGTAAATAAGTCACGCGTATTGCCATGTAAGCATTCCACCGTGGAATACGAATAGTGTGGACCCCACTTGTTGTCTTTTGTACGGTCCGTTAAAATGGGTAAAATCATACTTTTTCCACTTTTGTAATATTTTTATTTTCGTACGAGTGCCACGTGGTGGCTATTTTTATTTTCACCTATCTTCGGATTTTTTGTCCTTCTTCATATAACATAAAAAAATATTAATGTCTCTTTGATAAAAAAAATTAATGTCTCTAATTAAAAGAAAATCTCTTTTATATTATTTAAATTAAATAGTATTTATAATCTTTAAAGTAGATAATAATGTAATAATAATGTGATATTATTATCAAATTTTATAAATAACGAATAACGTGATAATATGGAAACTAAAGATAATGTGTATTTATTTAATCTTTTTTTTGAAAAAACGATATTTATTTAATCTTTAGTTTGATTTTTTTTTTCAAATCTAGGTTTAAATTAGACTGGTTCACTTACCCTTAAACTGCATTTTAACAATAATAATATATGTAATCTTTATTAAAGTATATCCATCCTTAGTGTATAAAAATAAGAGAACCCAATAGGTGAAGAAAGAGAGGTGGAGACATTATTCATATATGAATATATCACATAGAAAGTAATACACAAGAAGAATTAATTCCACTTTGATTGATGTCTCTTTAAATCTCTTTTTTCTTCTTCTTTACATTTTCTTTGTGCTTTGTTACATTTTCTTTCCCACAAATTAAAAGTGAAAAAACAATATGCCTTTGTCTTTTACAAACTTTCAAGTTTCCACCATCTTGGTTTTGTTAACAAATGCTAGTTTTTTAAAAAGTAGATTTTGTAAAGTAACATAGTGGCCATGGTGCATAAGTAGTTAATTACATGTTTGGTTCTTTCAAATGTCAAGAGTGATCTCCATTTTAAACAACATAATGAGACATTTTAACTCATGGGTGTCTAATAAAAATACACTTAATCAAATATATTATTTAAAATGTGAAGTGTATTTCTTAAGGAAAAAAAGAAACATTGAAGCTTGAATTATGGTTTCCTCTTTGATTGAAGAGCAAGTGACATTGCACTTAGACTTTGTTGTATATTATTCTTATTCTTTTCCCTTTAAATAACTTTTATTCTCACTTTCTTTTCTTGCTTCTTCTTCTTCTTCTTCTTCTTATTTGATTCAATTTAAAGTTGGTGGTGGTGTGTATTCATGTGCTATCAACATTTCAAAAGAAGAAATATAAACCTACAACCCTTGTAAGAATCTTAAAGGGTGCCTTACCTAGCTAGAAACTTCATCTTTCTTAAAAGGCACCACTATATAATTCAATTTGTTGTAAAGAAACTTATCATGCTTTTCTAAAATTTACAATATGTCCATATACATAACTATTCATTCTATCATAAAATTTTTAAATTTGTAACTTTAGTCACACATTTTAGATCCACAACAAATCAAAAGATGTGGATAGCTTCCCATCAAAGACAAGTGTTTCAATTAATTGTGGGGGCTTACTAGTGCATACATATCACATGTACTATGGTCCATACATAAGAAGCTCGTGACCTAACATATTGCATCACATTAATAATCGGATATTTATAAAATGCACAAAGACATCTTTGGACCTAATTAACAACTTGATTTGAAGGTAAATGGGTTAAATAAATATCATATAGATTGGTAATCACTATCACAATATTACCCAAAAAAAAGAATTATGATCAGAAGTCTTTACATTACCTTTCGAAATTTTTTTATAATTAGGAAGGTTCAAAGCCGTAAAACCCTAATCCTCTCGGGCCCATAAACCCCTAATCTTCCTAGGACAAGGTCAGATAAGGTAAGATACTTGTCGTTGGCACACCAACCATTCCTAACGCAACTTGAACCCGTGACCTCCTCTTTTAATATAAGAGGTTTTACCACTAGACCAACACTTTGTTAATAACTTTCAAACTTCTAGTGACAACTTTTACATTAAAATTTTCATCGATTCACATTTTCTTGACGATCTTGATCTAATATCTCAAAATTTGTAAAAGTATCCATCTAAGTACTAGAAGATTACATTGGCTTTCAACTACAAATCTTGAGATAGATAGATAGATGCATATGAGAAGAAAAGAGTTAGGTTTGAGAGGTCCCAATTTAATTAAAGATGAGTTAGGCCATCACTCTTTCTTGCTCTTCAAAAATACCTTACTTAGCCGTATCATCAAAACTTAACTTTCATTTTAGCAAAATCTTCAAAAATTTTAATTTATTCTAAAAATCGTTGCCCCATTAGGAGACAAGAGAAGAAGTTGTGCAAAAGACTTTAACTTGGTGTCATGTGTGGTTGTGCTTATGGACAGTGTGTGGTCCCTTTCATTTTCATTTTTATTTTAACAAAATTTTAAAAGGGAATAAATGTGTAGATTGCATGATTCCCACTACTGCTAAAAAATAAAAATGCATTATGAAATTTATGATCCCACCACTACTTTTAATTCATTTTAATTCATTCAGAATTAGTAATATTTTTTTTAAAAAAATATTAAAAGCTACTGTTCATCTCGTATTCTCTTGTAAGGGTCTGGAGCCTTTGGCTCACTTGCAACAGACTTTGGATAGTCGATCGTCAACAAAGTCTCTTCGTCGTCTATTCGGGTTGTAGAGTTGTCGTGTACTCGTGGCTTTATCGAAGCAATATAATGAGTGACGTTGTGCTCGTGGTTCTAAGCCGGAACAATATAAGGAGCCTTTTCTCAAACCCAAATAAAGTCGGCCATTTCTGCTTAGCGCTCATTTGTTCTTCCGTAGTCGTTCGTTTTTGCATTTTATGAAGTTTTATGCCTCAGTCCAGACTTTATAATTGGTACTTTTACCTCCTTATTGTGTTAATTATTAGGTTTCGGTGTACGTTTCCGTTATTGGCTCTGGGAGGTACTTTTAACCTCGCTGGCTTTTTGGCTCTGAAAAGGTGATCCACTTTTGCCGGCTTTAACCTTTGTATTTGAACTTTGTATCATCTAGTTTCTATTGTCAATAAATAACACCAGATGTTAAAAAAAAGTTTATATATATTATTTTTACAAACGTATATGATGAATACGAGGAGAGCTATTCATGGAAATGAAAATTTTAAATGTACTGACTTGTTAACATCAGTTCATGAATCACATTAACTTCAACCAAAAAGACAAAGACAAATGTAGTTGTTGTTGTTGTTGGTGTTGTTGTTGTCAGATCACTGATTCATTTTCACCAAACCAAGCAAATGTGTATATGTGTTGTTCTTAAAAAGATGCTTAAACAAATCTATCAACCTACAAGAGCCTACTACAACTACTTCAAGTCCCTACCTTTGAAGAGACTTCACATTCATACGTACAATATAAATCGCTATGTGGAACATGATTTGATACTTGCAAGGTCTCATTTGGTTAGTCCAAACTTTCTTTAGGCCTAATATGAAAGTTTCAATGAAGACTTATAGAGGTAAATAACAAGGAAGCATAGCATACGAATGCGATACATAAACTCAACGTCACTTAACCGCGAGCTTATTTCAAAATCAGTGCTTCCTCGAGCCTCCTGCGAACACACGCTAAGTTAGCTTGATGACTATAGACAACAATATGAGAAAACATAGTGATGATGAAACAATCTTTATGGTCTCTTGGGACTATAGAAGCATGCATGTTTCACACAAGCTAGTACTTCGTCAACGCGTAACTCAACAAGGCATCTCAAAGAGAGGTCTACAACAATAGACAAACATTACTAAGGAGCTACAAATAACATAATCTACCAAGATCATAATAAGATGAAGAAGGATCTTGGACAATACTCATGAACTAGTCAAGAGAGTCTTGTATGTGTTGGAGTAGTTGTGCAATAACACCAAATCATCAAAGTGACAAGGGTGGGCTTAGCATCCAACAGATCCGGCCTAAATTGCTGAGAGCCCAATAAAAATTATGTTCAAAACTCAGAGATCCATTTAACAAGAATGTCTTATAAAAATGCTATAAAGAGATTAATTTTCACTTAATTTCTATTTCATCATCCATTTTTTGTTTCATATAGTTAAGGTATGCTCACTCCATATGTTTTATTTTAATTGACGTTTAAGTTTAATGCACACAGATTTTTATAGTATGAATTCTTATATAGTTTAACTTCTTTACGTAAAAACATCATTAAATAAAACGAATTTTATTAATAGTATAATTGGTCGCATTTGACAAAATTAAATATAATTAATCACAAATATAGTTTAACTGCTTTACATATGAACATCATTAAATAAAACGAATTTTATTAATAGTATAATTGGTGGCATTTGACAAAATTAAATATAATTAATCACAAATATCAAATATTGCGAAATAAATTTTTTCTTTAAATGTCAAAGTGAAATAGAGAAAGTAGTAGTTAACAAAATTTCCAACATGGATATAAAATAATTAACTAATTACCATAATATTTCTTTTGGTTTTTTCTTTTTCGTTTCATCGTTGTTTTTTATAAATAGTAACTTATAGTCATTTCGAGAAAATAAATTTAATAATCGCAAATGTCAATCAACATTAACTATTTTAAAGTAAAAATATTTTACTTAAGCTTAAAATGAAATAAAGAGAAAAATATTTAACAAAATTTCGAACATGGATATAAAGTAATTAACTAATTACAATAGAATGCTTCATTTTTTTCGTTAATTTCTTTATAAATAATAATTTACTATGCTTAATAAATAAATTTTAAGAGTATTTGATGGATTTTATGGTTTCTTTAATTTAACTCATACACATATAAATAGTTTTGATATTATTATGGTCATTTATTGGGAATTTTAATTGAAAAAAAAACAATAATCTTCGCATCATCAGTCAAATTAAGAAAAAAAAAGTTAAGGCAATCGATATATCTAGTCTCATCTAGGGTTCTTCTTCTCCGTCTTCTCTGCTTCCGTCGCCGATATGTATTGTTTCTCTGATTAGATTCGATCGTGATTTCGATTTCCATTTTCAATAGCTTTCAACGATTTCGAAATTCTTAGCGAATCGCTTAGGGATTCATCTTTCAGAAGAAGTTGATTGGGGTTTGTAGATTTGATTGAGTTCTGGATTTGCGATTATGGATCCCTTTGGTATGGGGAGTAGTATAAATCAAGCTTCTGGAACAGAGAAGGATCTTCAGAAAGTTGGAGATAATCCTCCTACAGGTTTGGATTCGCTTCTCTTTTGAATTTTGGTTTGTTCTTCGTATGAGAGTTTGAATCTGGATCTAGTTTAATTCTGTTCTTCAATTGTTGACGAGTATATTAAGCTTGAATTTGCTCATTAGTTGATTCGTTAGACCTCATTTGCCTTTGGTTTCATTGCGTTTTGTACTCATTTGAAGAAGAAGAAGATTATGGAAATGTTTTAGTTCCTATTTCAAGTGTTGAAACATTATGCAAATGTCTTTATGTGTGGAGAATCAATAGTATGTCTGTTGAAAATCTCTCCGTCGAAGAATGTCTTGCATTTTAGTGCTTATAGCTTGTTGTGCATCAAGGTCTTATTGCTTTATCCATCGTTAGTTCGGGATCGTCTAATCGAAGTGATCTTTGATGCAGGTAACTCAGTGTTTGATGCATCTCAGTATGCCTTTTTTGGGAATGATGTTGTCGAGGAGGTTGAGCTCGGTGGATTGGAAGAGGAAGATGAGATCTTTTCTTTCACTGGAATAGAAGAAGACTTTTCATTTGATAAGGAAGAGGTTAATCTCGCTCTGTCTAGCTTTAGCTAGCATCTCTCTCTTTTTATGGATTTCAAGGAGCTCCATGTTTTGAAAAAGATGAAGCTTTTCTCCGCGTTTATATGCTCGGTTTGTGTGACTTACTGTTCCTCCCAAATATTTTTAGGTTGAAGACTCTAGACCTCTGTCTGACGTTGATGATCTTGCTAGTACTTTTTCAAAGGTTAGCTAGCTTTAATACGCATGGCATGATAATGGATCACACATGCTTCCTACACGTCTCTTTTCTATTTCATTTTTATGCCAAATTGTCGAGATTGCTTCGAAAAAGCTTCTGACCTGAGGATTTTTCGTATCTGCTGTTGCAGTTGAATAGAGATCCTGATGTGTTTAGGAACACGGGACCAATCACTGATAGGCGATCAAGACAGAGTGAGTTTCAAATGTTCATTAGTACTTAGTACTGTCTCAAAATTCTTATGAAATAATTCATATTAATATTTTTTATGCATCCACATTGATTTAATATTTCATTTACTGTCTGTAAAACTTCGTATCGTAGCTTTAAATTGTTTTTAGTCCGTTTCATGCATCTCCATTATAGGGAAGGCTTTTTAGTCTACGGTTTAACAGTTCATTATGTTTTTTTGGTTCTCAGACTCTTTAGCACCTGAGTGGAGTCATGGGGAGGAGTTGCCAGATTGGTATGGTCAGCAGACACTGGACTCTAATGCCACCAAAGATAACAAGGCATGGTCGACACAGCCTTTTTCTGGTCTGGACCCTAACAGAACAACACTGTATCCTGAACCACAACGTCAGCTGCTTAAAAACCACAATCAGCAACAGTTTCCCAGCGAACCCATTCATGTCCCGAAGTCATCTTTTGTTTCATACCCTCCTGCAGGCAGCATATCACCAGATCAGCGGTTAGGACACCCAAATATTCCATATCATTCTGGTGGGCCTCAAATGGGATCGCCAAACTTTTCTCAGTTCCCAACTTTGCAGCCTCAGTTGCCCGGCATGCATCATGGATCTCCCCAGCTCACTGGAACCATGCCTCAGTTTCGTCCTCCTCCTCTGAATAATCGGCCTCCGGCTCAATGGATGAATCGTCAGAATATGCATCCTGGTGATAATTCCGGGATCATGAATAACGTTATGCTACAACAGCCGCATCATCAAAACGGTGGTTTGATGCCCCCTCAGATGCAGGGATCTCAGAATAGGTTACAACATCAGATGCAGCCTCCTCTCGGGCATATGCCAGGAATGCAGCCTCAGTTATTTAACTCTCATCTTTCTCGATCATCATCCTCTGGAAATTATGACGGAATGCTTGGGTTTGTTGATCCAAGGGAAGCAAGACCTGGTTCGGCTCAAGGCAATGGACAGAATATGCGTTTTCATCAGCAAGGCTTTGATGGTGGCATTCAGAGGAGATATAATGGGTGGCCTCCATTCAGGTCGAAATATATGTCGGCAGGCGAGATAGAGAACATACTTAGAATGCAGCTTGTTGCCACACACAGCAATGATCCTTACGTTGACGATTACTACCATCAAGCCTGTCTTGCTAAGAAATCTGCAGGTGCGAAACTGAAACATCATTTCTGTCCAAATCATTTGAGGGATCTCCATCCATGTGCACGGACAAACAATGAGCCGCATGCTTTTCTCAAGGTTGATGCTCTTGGTAGAGTTCCTTTCTCTTCGATCCGAAGGCCTCGTCCCCTTCTTGAAGTGGATCCTCCAAGTTCGACTAAATCCAGCAATGCAGAGCACAGAGCTAACGATAAGCCCCTTGATCAAGAACCCATGCTTGCAGCTAGAGTATACATTGAGGATGGTCTTAACATCCTCCTTGATATTGACGACATAGATCGTTTCTTAGAGTTTAACCAACTCCAGGATGGAGGAAATCAGTTGAAACAAAGACGTCAAGCTTTGTTGGAAAGCCTTGCGGTTTCTCTGCAGCTCGTTGATCCCCTTGCCAAGAATGGGCAAAGCCGATCACAGGATGATTTAGTCTTTCTGAGGATTATCGCTCTTCCAAAGGGACGGAAACTACTTACAAGGTATCTTCAGCTTATTTACCCTGGCAGCGACCTAATGCGGATAGTTTGCATGGCCATTTTCCGTCACTTAAGGTCATTGTTTGGAGTCCTCTCATCAGATCCCGATATCACCAAAACCACGAACAAGCTTGCAAAAGTCGTGAGCTCATGCATTCAGAATATGGATCTAGGACCGATAAGCGCATGTCTAGCAGCAGTATCTTGCTCTTCTGAGCAGCCACCGCTCCGTCCTTTAGGCAGTCCTGTTGGAGACGGAGCTTCCACAATACTGAACTCTACACTCAACCGAGCTTCTGAACTTCTCAGAGCCAATAACTTCAACAACGCGGGCATGGCTCTATGGCGTGCTTCCTTTAACGAGTTCTTTAACCTTCTTATGAGATATTGCATCAGCAAGTACGATAGCATCATGCAGAGTTTGAATTCGCAGCTGCCAACGCATTTTGCTACCGAGATATCTGATGCAGCCGCACAAGCCATTGTCCGCGAAATGCCCATTGAGCTTCTACGTTCGAGTTTCCCACACATTAATGAGCAGCAAAAGAGAATACTAATGGAGTTCTTGAAACGGTCTATGCTCGGAAGCCAGAAAACCGAACCAACCTTGAGTTGATAGATAAGATTGAAGCAGTATAGAAGCAAGAAACCGAATCGTGATGTCTGTATATGAAGCATCGACAAGAAAGGTATACAATCATGGAGAAAACCGCGATAAACGCGGAGAAGAAGTTTGGTCTCTGTACAGAGAAAGAAAAGTCTTTAGCTTTGCAGAACTTTTGTAAGCCACAGGGAAGAGTGTTTGAGGCATATTTGTGTGTTTCTTCTGTCTTTTGTTTAGATTCATCTCTTTATGGTTTTTGAAACTTTTGTTTTTTTTTTCTATGTTTTCTGGTAATTCTCTTTCCTTTTTTGTGTTTCTATGTTTTTACTAATAAAACCTTTGGAGTTTATATGCTTTTGGTAATGAATTCTACTTGTTCTTTCGAATCGGTTTTGATTGATAACGTATAATAACCTGAATCGAAGAACCGAAAAAAAAACCAAACGAACCAAAAACGAATTGGATTTCTACAACACATAAATGGTTACTGATTCTTCGCCGGCTTATGGTTCAGACAAGGTTCACTATTTGTTGGCATCTAACTAAAATATTTGAGTATCCGAAAATATTTAAAAATGTTCAAAGATATCGAAAATAATCAAAATATTCAACAAATATATCCGAATGGTTATCTAACTCAATCGAATTCAAAACCGAACCGATTAGTACCGGAAGTTTTTGACACGTGGACAACAGAGGCGGAGAAAAACAGAAACCTTTGGGATCTATAAGAACACAAGAGAGAGAAAGATTTTATTATTCGACTCAACATGCGATTTTTCACATTCGAGTAGAAAATACAATATGATCCTTTAAAAACCCAAAACTTTAATTTCATCATCTCTCTCATTTTCATTTTCTGATTGTTGTCCGATTCTAAACCATGTCGACTCTATCGAACTCAGTCTTATCCATGGCGGCGAACCCATCTCCGGTATCACCGAGAAAACCCTTAAGCTTCGTTTCCCACATCCCCACCGTCACTCACCTCCACTTCTCCTCCGTCAATAAAGGCGTCGCTAGGGTTTTAGCTTCGACCCACATAACTTTATCCCCTAAAGACTCCGCCTTTACCATCACCGGATCCAATTTCAAACCCGATTCTTCATTTTCCGACGACCCGACAAGTTTAAACGATTCCTTCACTCATCTCCAAAGTTTAGTCACAAAAGGTCAGAAACCAAATGTATCTCACTCTACTCAGCTTTTGTATGATCTCTGTAAAGCTAATAGGTTGAAGAAAGCGATTCGTGTGATTGAGTTAATGGTTAGCTCAGGGATTATACCAGATGCATCTGCTTATACTTATCTTGTGAATCAACTTTGTAAAAGAGGTAATGTTGGTTACGCTATGCAGCTTGTTGAGAAGATGGAAGATCATGGCTTTCCTTCGAACACTGTTACTTATAATGCTTTAGTTCGTGGTCTTTGTATGCTTGGTAGCTTAAATCAAAGCTTACAATTTGTTGAGAGGTTGATGCTTAAAGGTTTAGCTCCTAATGCGTTTACGTATTCGTTTTTACTCGAAGCTGCTTATAAAGAAAGAGGTACTGATGAAGCTGTGAAGCTTTTAGATGATATTATATCGAAAGGCGGTGAACCTAATTTGGTTAGCTACAATGTGTTGTTGACTGGTTTTTGTAAAGAAGGGAGGACGGATGATGCGATGAAGTTGTTTAGGGAGTTGCCGGGGAAAGGGTTTAAGCCGAATGTTGTGAGTTATAATATTTTGTTGAGGTGTTTGTGTTGTGATGGGAGGTGGGAGGAGGCGAATTCGTTGTTGGCTGAGATGGATGGTGGAGATCGATCTCCTTCCGTGGTTACTTATAACATATTGATCAATTCGTTGGCTTTTCATGGAAGAACAGAGCAGGCGATGGAGGTTTTGAATGAGATGAGTAGAGGGAATCATCAGTTTAGAGTTACTGCCACGAGTTATAACCCGGTGATTGCTCGTCTTTGTAAGGAAGGGAAAGTTGATCTTGTGGTGAAATGTTTAGACGAGATGATATACCGGCGATGTAAACCCAACGAAGGAACGTACAACGCGATAGGCGCGTTATGCGAGCATAACAATAAGGTGCAAGAAGCGTTTTACATAATACAGAGCTTAAGCAACAAGCAGAAATGCTGCACTCACGATTTTTACAAGAGCGTAATCACGAGTTTGTGCAGGAAAGGTAACACCTTTGCAGCGTTTCAGCTTCTTTACGAGATGACTAGGTGCGGGTTTGATCCTGATTCGCCTACTTACTCGGCTTTGATAAGAGGGTTATGTCTAGAAGGGATGTTTAAAGGAGCAATGGAGGTTTTGTCGATAATGGAAGAGAGCGAGTATTATAAACCTACAGTGGATAACTTCAACGCGATGATTCTCGGGTTTTGCAAGACGAGGAGAACAGATTTGGCGTTGGACGTCTTTGAGATGATGGTCGAAAAGAAGAGAATGCCGAATGAGACAACGTACGCGATAATCGTCGAAGGGATAGCTCATGAGGATGAACTAGAGCTAGCTAAAGAGGTTCTTGAGGAGTTACAATCGCGTAAAGTTGTTGGACAAAACGCAGTAGATAGGATTGTGATGCAATTCAATTTAGACTAAGGAGAAGAAGAAACCATGATGAGGCTTTACTTTAATAACTTTTAGCATACAATTTTTTCTTTCTTTGTTACAGTTTGTATCATTTTGATTATGATATAATGATCATGTTAGTTCTATGGAGAAGATGATGATGAAGTAAAGTGTGAAACTTTCTTTGTGAGTAAAAAACAAAAGTCTGCAACTTCAATGGAAGTAAGGTAATACAAAAGCTTAAGACACAAGGTTTCAAGAAACAGAGAGATGATGCAAAAGCCATCTTAGAGAGAAGCAAGAAACACACAATGTTCATGTCTTGAAGCTTGTTACTTAGATCTTTGTCTCATCTTTCTTCTCTTCCTCTTAAGTCTCCTCATGCGCTTCTTCTTCCACTGCACAAAACACACAATCAATTAAAACCAAATCATGATCAACCAAGAAGCAGAACTCACTCCTAAACCTGAACAAAACTTCTACAAAACATGATCAAGGATCTATCAAATCGAAGAATCAACAAAAATCAAACTTTAGTGAAACCCATTACGCAAAATCTAAGTATAGATCACAATTCGATCTTCGTTTTCGTTCTACCATAATCAAAGCTTCAGATCTCACACACACTTAATGATTTTGATTACACAGCAAAATTTATAAAAAAACCTCTTCAGAAACTCAAAGAATCAACACAAAAGAAGCATAAAGATCAATGAAAAATCTCACCTTAGCTCTCATCTTCAATCTCTATCTCCTCGAAACAGATCCAACAATGGTGTCATTTGAAGATATATACACACACACACATTTGAAGAAAAGCCCTAAACCGCAAATAAATCAAATTCTTAGGGGTAATTTCGTCATTTTCCGAAGACGATTCTCTTTTTTTCTTCCTCTTTTAAAGATCTTTAAAGAAGTAATAACTTTTAACATCGCCGGGAAAATGGAAGAGCGATCAGAATCAAACCGTCGAGATTTAGCTGATGCGCCGTCGTCATCCACCGTCGCGGATGGTCTCGGTGATGGTGAAGCTATGGCACGAGGCTTATCGGCGATGATCGAATCGGTCATTAAAGAATTCGATTCAAAAGCATTTGATACACTCAATAGTCAAGATCAACTCTCTGGTTCGCTCGATCGATTAGTCCAAGGTACAATTCAATTTCATCCTCTTACTCGATTTTTCGATTTGAATCCGTGAGCGATGAAAGGAATCGATCACTAAAATGCAAACAAATCAAATCCGATCGATCCAATTTAATCACTTGTTGATCCGATTCGATTCGTTTTTTTTTTTTTCGTTCGGTTCTTATGGTTTTCGGTTAATTTGGATTTTTTAAAATTGGTAATCTATATTCTAGATATTTTCCGGCTATTTAGATATTTTTAGTATATCCAAAATATTTTGGGCGTTCAAAAATTCGCTAGGCGCTAGTCACAAGTTTTTAAATTATTTTGGTATTTTTAATTTAAATCAATTTTATAAATATAATCAATTTTATAAACGTGATTTTATAAACATTTTTGACTTGTTTCTCCACAAAATCTAACTAATTCATATAAAGATTATAACATATTTTTGTCTAATTTTAGTAATCAATTTTAGGTATAAGTCCAATTTGATAGTTTAAATAGTGATAGTGTTGAAAAAATCAGATTTAAACGGAAACTAATCGGATAACCATTTACTACCGGTTACGCGGGAGAATAATCGGTTTAGACTGAGATTTTCATAACAATAATAATCATTTGGGGTATTATAAAAATCCGGTTTGGTTTCGGTTCGATTTTTTCTAGTTATTGGTTCGGGGTTTTGGTTCCGGTTAATAAGTTCACCCCCTAATCTTTTGCCTTTTCATCTTAAAAATTCAAAAACAGAGCTTGATCAATTGCTAGAGAATGCACCATTACCATTTATAGTACAACAAGCATCGAGAATCTCAAGTGTGAAACAAAGAGTTTCATCGATGAACCTTATGCTTAAATCTATACAACGACGTCTTGATAACATCGATCACATGCTCTCTGCCAACAACATCACACAAGGTACTAACTATACTAAACAAAATCAAATCTCTATTTATGTTTAATCATGCAAATTTTGTCAATATCATCATCATCTTACTATGATGAACACAGAGAAAACAACTTCGGAAACTACTACATGATCTCCAAACGACGGCGTTTTTCTTATTGGGCTTTGAGTGGGCTTCTTTTAAAATGTATAACAATAAGTCAAAAAAACTTAAATTATTATTTGTATCATTACAAAACTTTGGTCCACCCATCAATCATGTTAAAAACAGAATGTTGTCGGCTCGTTTATGTAATATATTTTTTTTTTTTTAAATTCAATTTTTTTTGGTAAAGGGCTTAACAAAAGAAAAAAATATTAATATGTTATGTTTTTACAAAATCTAGTCACGTGAGTTGTACGACAACATTGGTAAGAGATGCCCTTATATAACTTGTGTATTAAACATAGAGTCACGTGTCTACTGTGGTGGTCACGTGGTTGAAGCCTATATAATTGGATCTCATACGCTTTTGTTTTTTTTTTTTGTAGATTAGTGATGTCTCTTTAAAAGTCTACAAACTTTAAAAAGAAGAGAGATGTATAGATTTTAGACTATGGGCCACAAAAATTTCATCTAGTTAATAACCAACCTCACCCATCTTGTTTCTATAACTAACCAATGCTTTTTTTTACAACTTTATTATGATGTGAATGATGATGATGATAAAAAAGTATATAGAGGACTGAGCCTCTCTGACCAAGAATTTGATTGGTCCTTTTGTGGTAAACCCATAACAAAAACACACAAACCTAAACCTATTTTGAGAACTATGCCAAAAAGGTTTGTCTTTAACCCACAAAACTAGCTTACCTTTTTTTCTTTCTTTACTCTTTTGATGCATTTGCTTTTACAATTATACGAATCATGAGTTTTTGCAGACTTAGCATACTCTATTTATCTTTCATAGATGTAACTTTCAAGAACCTAGCTGGAAACAGGTAAGAATTGTATTGTTATTTTGAAGGGCATCTAAATCTCTTGTGTACTAGTAAGATTTCGCATTTAGTTAGTCTGGGTGTGCAGGAACTGCAAACCCCCACGATACGGTTTTAAAATGGGCACAAAGTCCAAAATGCGGACGGTTTAGGAAGTCGAGTTTTTTGAAATTATAAATACATGTATTATAGATTTGTAATTATAATTCACACGATTGATAAAGAAAATCCTAAAGCATATTTATCTGAATTCGTTTTCTCTATGCGATTTTAGCTTCTCTTTAGATTAACTCATTGATGTTTTCGCAACAAGTATGTGAGATTTACCGGTTGATATATTCACTAACATGTATGTACCACATAGAACCAATTAGGGATTGAAAGTAAAAGTTGGAGAAAGGAGACAAAAGAGAGAAGCTTAAAAGTACAGAAGATAGAGACAGGTGATAAGAGTCTTATAATGTGTGTGTACTTTATACAAATCTCTTTACTGGTCCAATCTTTTTTGTTATCAAATTTTTTTGTAGACTTGAAAAGTCTATATGCAAAATCTTTTCTATAGTTGAACATGTGATTCAAACCACCAAAAAAACGATAGATCTCTAACACAAAAAAAAACATTAATGCTTATAAACGAACCTTCCTTGATTCACAAAACAACAAACAATAAAATAAAGAAAAAAAAAGTGTTATAAAGTCTCTGAAAAAAAAAACTGCATCATTTCCGAAATTCAGAAAACGACAAAAAATAACAAAAAAAAATACTACTAATTTAAAAAAAAAAATCACATGAAAGAGACAGCTTAGATAAGCTTCAACGTGAGGAGTAAAAAAAGAATCTGTTTCCTATGACCCACGCGCATCCCTTTAGCGCGTTAACCTCACTCTCTCTCTCTCTCTCTTTCACTCTCAAGCAAATTACACAGTGGGAGATTCCAAATCCACTGTGTAGTAATGTCCTAGAGCAAACTAAACAATGGCAGATTCTTTATTTACATTCATGGCCTTAAACAGTTAAAAACACAATCTAAAGATGATAGAATTCTCCCGTCGGAGATTCTCGTACCGCTTAATTAATGAAAAGAGTTTCGGCAAAGGGTTTTCTACTAGTTACTGTTTGATTCTTGTTACCGAGTGATTAGTTTCGATCTGTGGAGTTACGTCCTTTGTTGATGATACCATGATGATGATGATGATGATGATGATGATGAGACGATTTGTTTGATCCGTTTCCTGTTCTATTGAGTTGTGAAGAAGATGAAGATGAAGATGAAGAAGAGAAGAACTGATTGAAAATCACTGAACCTCCTCTGATTGAACAAACGGGAACGTTTAAAACTGGTGTTACTCTCACGTTTGAGCTATAAGATCTCTCCATTGCTCTGTGTCTATAACCACTTGTTCCGCCATTGAAGCTACTTGGACTGCTTGAGCTTCGTTCAAGGCTTTGGAAAATGATTTTTCCGGAGGAGTTTAGTCTTGGACTGTCGACGGAGACTCCTCTGTTTATTGCTGATTGAGATGTTTGACGCATCGGACTTCTTCCGATTCTTGCTCCGCCGGTTACTGCCGCCGTGTGGTTGTTGTTGTCACGAGGCTTTATTAGTCTCATTCGCGGCGGAGCAAATGGATTCGCGGTGAGGTTGTGGTTATGGATGTGATTAGGTCTCTCTGCGTCGAGAGAGAGTCTCGGGAGATCTTCATGGTCGTGACCTGAGGAAGAAGAGGAGAGTGACATACGAGAAGAGGAGATCGAGAGAGATTCACAGTCGGAATCCTTTAAGAGAGGAAGACTAAGTAACGAAGCGTCGGAGGAAGAAGATGACGACGACGACGACGATCTAGAGCTTCGATTTAGAAATTGCTTTAGCGACGACGAAGTAGAAGATCTCGGATTCGTCGTCGTCGTCGTCGCCGACGTCGTCGTTTTGTTGCTTTGAGAGAATCGTTTAAGTCCTAACAGTTCCTTCCACCTACTTGAACACCGTGGAGCTTTAGGAGAAAACAAACAACTATCGCCACCGCCGGAGATCTCCATTTCCACTTCCATCCTCCTGCATTTTCCGGCGGTTTCCAAACTCTCCGCCGTCTGCTTCGTTAATAATTTCCCGTCGGAGAAAAGCTCGTCGGCGGGAAGCATTCCGACTGGATCTTCCAACCTAAATTCGAAATCGCCACCACCGACTGTTTCCTCCTTAGTTTGAATCTCTTTCTGCATTTCCGATGAACCGGATCCAGAAGAACTCCGAGGATCTTCACGGCTAAAAGAAGCTCGTGGATTAAAACAACCGTACGAAGGAAACTCCTTAGAAACCGCAACGTTGTTAACGCAAGCCGAAGCCATCACCGTCGTTCATGCACCGAACAAAAAAAACTATCGCCGTCGTCGTCGGAGGAGAGAATCAACGGCCAGATCTAAAAGAGATAAAAGCCAGAGAGAGTGAGAGAAAGAGAGAGATTTTGCTTGGAGCGTTGTGAGTTTGTTTTTTTTTTTACACTGCGAAAAACAGTTAATAATAAACGAGCCAGGTGGCGCGTGAATCTCAACGCATTCTTTAAGGGTAATTTCGGTATTTTGTATGATTCTGTTGGAGGAGAGCCAATGGCGGAGCGTAACGGCTAATTACAAAGATTAGAGTTAATTAATTAATTAATTAGACTAATAATACTCTTTTTTTGTATAGAAAGTATTTCTATTATATTACTAAATCTTATATTACATGCACATAAAATTTCTAAAAAGCTTATGTTATAAATTTTGGGGAAAAAGTTGGTTAAAGCGTGAAATCAATAATAAGTCAATCACGTGATATAATGGGTGATTTTGATTATTAGTTAGTTATCCAATAAATACAATCGGTTATAAATCATGTAGGACAGGATTTATCATTAGTAATAAGCAAAAAAAACTCGAACCCGAAACCGATCCGAAAAACCTGAAGCATAATCCAAACCGATTTGTAAAAATACTCATATAGACCCTATTGGAGGGTAACTCGAATTTGGGTGTCATACGAAACCTGAAAACTAAACGAATCTTAATTCGAATTTATTTTTCGGATATATTCAAATTTTGCATTTTTTACTAGATTCGTTCTGATCATAGACCCGTTTACGCCTCATACTAAACTCAATCTGATTTTTAAACGAATATGGCTTAAACATAAATTCATAAAATTTAAAAGCTGAATAAACCCGAACCGAACTCGAACAAATGTATGAATGTTCGGTCCTTTAGGTACATTCGACCCCGACATGAAATATTAGATATTTCATGCTGGGGTCAAACCAAATAAAATACTCGTTTTTGGCTAACTATTGTAGCTCTCATACCTATTTATCATATAGTCACTACATTTGATGGTTTCCTCAAACCTTATTACACACCCAAGTCCTCACATTCTTCCTGTTGTTGCCGCGGATCTCTTAGGCAAAACATTTTGAAATGTTATCTTTTTTACATTTGAATAGTGAGTTATATGATGAGTACGATCATTACCTCCATTCATTTTCCGTATGTTCGATATTGTATTGTTGCATTTTCTTTTGAAGTTGGATGAATAATACTTACTATTGAGTGGAGCAAATGTGAGTGTGTCTCTCTTTTTATGGTGCTATGTCCATTTCAAGATGGTTTCTAAACTAAACACATACTTCAATCAATGTCCTTTAGTTTCTAGATATAATCTATTTGCACATGAACACCCATCAACTATGTTTTCCTTTTGCTTACAACCACATGAATTTAATGGGAATAACATGAAGGTACATAGTTTGTCTCATCACTTTCTGCGTTGTGATTGATATGATTCAATGATTTTCCGTTTTTGGTGTAGCTGATTTGAATGCTTCTATATTGATTTGCATTATCATCGCCAAACTTGCGAATTATTAGAGAAAGACATCGAGAAATGAAATGGTGAATAGCTTAATGATTCGTTTAGAGTGTTATCTTTAGTCCGAATCAAGAAAAGATCCCCGCCTAGTGTCATTTGTAACTTGCGGGATTGTGGATGTTTACGAAACCTACGATTTGTAACCGAAATCGGTTAGCTTTAGCGTATCTAATAACCGTTCTTGCGGATACCTTTTTCGGCATTCATGCTTGAATTTTAAATTGAAAGCTCATAATTTGTATATGACTTTGTTGAGTGCGATAGAAGTTGAACATTCGTGTTCGATCAGCAACACGAACACGAATGTTCATCTCTCGTATCAAGTATCATCATCCTTTAAGCATCGAAATCGCGGGAAGAAAATGGAGAAAGATGAATCATGTATACAAACACTAGAAGTCTTTATAACTTGGAAAGTATTTTCTTGAGTTTTAACAAGAACATAGCAAAAGAAGAGAACAACATAAACATTTTTATAGAGCACATGAGTTTGTTTACAACTTAAAGATTTTTACTGAGCCAAAGCACTTGTGTTGTAAACAAGAAGAGCTCCTCCGGCAAGAAGTCCGGCGAGTGTCACCGCCCAAATAGCTAATCCGGTGACTCCTCCTTTGTACACATCACCACTTGGTGACCACTCGTCCTCGTTGTAAATAGGACTATAGAACCCAAAAGAATCAAAATCATCATTTTGTAAACAAACAACTTATGGTATGTTTCTTATATTAAAACTAAAAAAGTGTAGTGACTTGTATCTACGGTAGGACATATTAACTGAAATCGAAAAATCAAATAAAAAAAACCGGGAAAAAAATTGAATCAAAATCGAATCGAATTTTTAAAATATCCGAAAAATTACTACTTATAAAAGACCGGAAAAACTCATAAGCGAACTGAACTATCCATGCTTAAATAGGTTATTTTTTCGTAACCTAATAACAAATAATTCTTTTCATTAAAAACATGTGCAGGGTACGAAACATCGTGAGATGTCAGTAGAGGTGGTGCAACTAGAACTATCCATGCTTAGTTATCTAATTCAATCAATATTGAATCTAACCGAAATCTTATGATTCCTATATCATTACTAATTTTTCAAAACCGAAAAAACGAAAACCGAACCGAAAAATCGAAGGTCCATGCCTACCTGTAACCGTCGACGTTAGCTCCGTACTTGTCGACGAATTTGTAAACACCGTATCCCTGAGATTAAACGACATCGTTTTACTGAATCGACTGAATTAAAAAAAAAAAAAACAACATCGTTACAAAGTTAACGGCGAATTATATCAACCTTGCCCTTTCTGCCGGAGGCGTCAACGCCGTCCCTCAAGTCCATGCTACCGTTAACTCCTACACACGAAACAAATTAACGGAGTTAGCTAATACTTTAACGGCAACGTGTGCATGCATGTAAAGTCTACGTGAGTGTGTGTGTATAAGAACCATATGGCTTATCGGTCTTGATCTTCTTGACGCCACTCGCGACGATTCTGAAAGAGGACGGAGAAGCTCTTGTGAGCGACGGTAAGCCTCTCGCCGTCGTCTTCTCCACCGTGAAACTCGCCGGTTTCAATGTCACTGATGAAAGCATCACTGAAGCAGCCATTTCTTCTTCTTCTCTTCTCTTCTCTTCTCTCTATCGACCAGTGCGTGCGTGTTGCGTGGTTGTTGAGTTACAAATATGAGAGACAAGAGATTGTGATAAGTGATTCTTGTTTTGACACGTGGCGAATGTTGTGTGGCTTTGGTATGGATATAACGTTATCTCCAACTGGTTAAGGAGATTAGTCATAGCACCACGTAGGATTTTGTTAGTATTTTTATTTAGTTTTCAGTTTTGGTCCCTTTAAACTTTTAGTTACTTAAAATAACCCCACTAGTTTTGTCTTTCCGTTTTGGAAATCTTAATGAGTTTACCCCGTTTTGAATTGCCAATAAAGGTTGCCCGAAGTCAAGCAAGGTAAGCATGTGCAGACTTTCGATTTATAGAAAAATTTACTTTGAGAAAACAATGTTTTTCTTAAATAAAGAAAAAAGAGACTACTAATGAACGATTAATTGCAACGATCAACAACGATTAATTGCGCTTAAAAATTTTCATTATCATTGGCGACTAGCAAATGAACAATATAACGACATTTAATCACTATTGTGGATCTTACAATCGAGTTATTGCATGTCTCTCCTATTACTTGAGTTACTAAAATACGTGACTGGTAAACGAACAAGATCTACAATGACTACGTTCCGCGACAAGCGTTTTAACAACCGCGTTTCTAGCCGTTTCACTAAGATATGTGTTTGTTTCTTTGATGATTAATAGTCCTTTGATTATGGCTTCTCCATAACCAGAAACATAAAAAAAAATAAAAGTCTTAACATCAAACTAGTGTCACGGTCCAAACCTAAAAAATCCCCCAACCCTAAACGTCAAGCCCACGTTTTAGGTCCAAACCATAATTAAGAACAATTTGGTAAAATAGACTCGACCTAGAAGTGTTTCATAGATAAAATTGATAGCGAAGCTCTGCCAAAATCATCAAAACCGTAGCCGTCAACCATTGAAACCCTCTGTGAGAAACTTGTGTTAGTAGGTGCCTTGTGGAGACGTTTCCCGTCAAATCCGAAGGCGGGAAGCGACGAGTTTGGATTGGAGTGTTAGATCTCGTTGCAAAGAAGAGACAGAAACTTTCGGATCTCAAATCCAAGGTAAACTCCATCCGCAATCTGATCTATAAGTTGAGAGAAAATCATTCTGTTTTCTGAAATCTGTTCATAATTGATTTTTTAGATTCACATAGGCATATTGACGGACAATTTCCCGTTGATTCATAAGGATTTAGGTGACAAACTTGGTATCATTAGAAAGCTGACGTTCCCAGCTTTCTATAGACACCAAGAACACTAAATTCCAAGGTAATCTCAGATAGTTATTTGATCTTAAAGTTGGCAAAAAACCATTGTTTTCTGAACCCAGAAATACTAAGTTTGAAACCTGTTTTTCCATATTCACGGAGGGATTTTGCGGGAAGATTTCCCGGTGAACCAGAGAGATTTAGAAGGCGAGTAAGGTGTCTCTGGAAAGATTTCGTTGCAAGGAATCCGTAGCAATTATCGGAATCTTAATTAGAGGTACAAATAAGAAGTTATTCACGTTGCTTTCTGGCCAAAAATCATCTTGTGGTTTCAAACCCGAAACCCTATAATTTCCTTTTGAACACAAACGCATTTTCAGAAAACGCCAAACGCCATATTCCAGAACGCGATTTCAGATCGTCAGACCGCTATTTTCAAGAAACTACTTTTCAACTTTAAGGCAAAGGTGAGGGCGCGATATGTGGATTCTTAGTACTATTAGGCAAGTTGTATTCGTAAATGGTAGGTCTAGGAGATTGTTGTTTGATAATGATTGTTTCATGATGATTGTTTTTTGTGATAACGATGGTTAAGGATATGACATGTTAGTGTTAAGTTGTGATGCAGTTAGTATATCTTGAATTGTGTGAAGTCGGACTGAGTATGAGGACATGGCGATCCCGTCGAAGCCCGTAAACCGGTTGACGAGCCCAAGGTGGCGTACGACCTTTCGAAGTGACGACTAGCCCAAATGCCATGTTATTAAAATTATTGGAAATGTGTTATGCGATAAGTGTTTGATATGATAATGTGAATGTTTGTTGTGTTTGTTGTTTGAGAACATGATATGTAATGCATGCTCTAGAGTTAGTATTTCCGCGTGTAGGTTGTTTAGTAGTATTGGGAATCATGTGGACAAACATGACCTCCCTCACTAATGATTGTGTGTTACAAATATAAGTAAGGGAGACGGGTGTTACAATATTCATGTTTTTTGTATATAAATCCATGTATTATATATACCATTTGAAAATAAGGATTTGGTCAATGTGTTTTTGGTTAAATTAATAGCTATTGGTTGATCAATCGATATGTTAGCTACTACACGTCTCACTCGTAAAGATAAACAAAGATTACAAAACTATTATTTAAATGTGAACGAGTAAGATTACAAGCCACATATTTCACATATTAAATCTAAATATCACCCACCACAATTTAAATAACACAATCTTTTTTCCCCGAGACTACTTCTAATGGACGTGGTCCATTCCATGGTGGACTCAAACAATAGAACAATTTTTTTTAAAGACTATAAGTTGTTGTAACTTATAAGTCAAATACACTTTTTTTACAAAACATTGAAGTGCTCTTCTTTTGAAAATAAATATGCAAGTGTGACAAAAAAGGATGAAAATCAAGAGATAAACTCAATTTGATAGAATATATAATGATAAACATATACAAGCATAACCGATCCTGAGATTTGTGAGGTTATAAACTATCAAGATATTGGAGGACGAATTCTTTATATAGAAACTTTTTCCCCCGGTTTGAGAGTCCGTATATATATGCATATTACCTCAAAAAATATCGAGACCAATGTTTTATCCGGTATGTCTAAAAGTCGGTCCTGTACACGAGATAACCAAAATGTAAAGACAAATAGACATATTTGCATTGCATATAGACGGAAGAATATCGAGATCGATGTTTTATCCGACATGTTTAAAAGTCGGTCCTGAACACGAGACAACCAAAATGTAAAGACAAATAGATATATTTGCATTGCATATGGACAGAAGAATAATTGTTGTGATTATATTAAGTTGGTATCTTAGCTATATTCACATAATCCCAAAAACTTCAAGCTATGGATACAGATAATAGAACATGCTTAACTATAATATTCCACAATTATATTTTACGGATGCATCGTTATAGTGTAATGCCAAATGAAGAATTGAACATCAATTATTATGTAACTTGTTATTTTTTTTATTGATACATCCAAACCGACATTTTATCTATTATATAACATTATAATAGAAGTTAAAAAACTTTAGAGCATTATATAAAGCAATGCATTGCTCTAGAAAATGCTAACATACAAAATTCGATTTCTACAACATTAAACATTTTGTTACATACTATAGAACATGATAAATTAACTTTTGATGATTTGGTTCGATTCGGTTAAATTTAACCAGGCTTTAGCCAGACTTAATCTAATCCGGTCTAAATTTATTTGGATAGTTACTATAGTACGAGTTAGGCTAGACATTCGGATTTTCGGGTCGGATTAGGTAATTCGAGTCTCGAATAACTTGGATCGAGATATTTAAGAACCGAACTGGACACATGTAGATTTCGGATCGGTTCGATTCAGATCCATTTCAGGTTCGGATCGATTTTTAGTATTTTTAGAGGATCCGAAACGAATCCGAAATTACCCGTAAAATGCGAATTATCCGAAAAACCGAATTAACTAAACCGAATTATCCTATCGAAAAACCAAATTACCCGAAAAAATCAACAAAATAATATAAAATTTAATTTATTTTTATAAGATTGTAAATTTTTTTGTCGGTCTTTCAATATCCGCTCGGTTTTCGTTTCGAAATTGGATCGATTCGAGTTTTCCGATTCTATATAAATAGAAACTGTTCAAGTTTTTAGGAATATTCGGTTCGGTTCGGATAATTCGAATTTTCTGTTCGAGCCCATTCGGATTTTCCCGGTTTTCCAATTTTATTGCCAGCTCTAGCACGAGTATATCACACTCCTGGAAGTAAAGTGGGACCCACATGATTATACAACTTCAGTAAGTATGTTTTTCATTTAACACAAATCATTAAAACCAAAAACACAAGTAATTAATACGCAAAAAGATATTAAAAACAAATCTAATTAATACTAATTAACGACTTAATCTCTCATCTTCTTCTCTCTATATACGCGAAACTTTGTCGTCTCTCTCTCTTTCTCTCTTCGAAGAGCTTTTTGAAACTTTTCAAAGTTTTCGTTTTTCTTCACGAGCTCCTTTAGGGTTTCTCAAACTTTAATCTTTACACTGTCCCCTCTCCAATCTACTTTAACTAAAGCCCATTTCTTTACTTTTGCTTCTCTCTCTCCGACGGTGGTGATTCTCCGATTGTTCGCCGGAAAATTGATACGATTTAGCGAGAATTTCGTCGGATCCGATCATAAGATCGGATTTTAAGAAGTGGGTCCTTGATGGGTAATTTTAGGAATGTTGATGAATGAAGCAAAGACTGAGTTTTTGCTTAAAGAAAAGGGGAAAAAAAGAGGAAAGATTCCATTTTTGTTTGTTTCAGATATTGCGGAGCTTTGCTTTTTTTGCCTTTAGTCTCTGTTGTTTTTTTTGAGGGAAACTTGCATGTGAAGTGATCTGCGTTGAACGAATAAGCGTGATTAGATTGTCTTCTTGGTACTCTTGTGTTTGCTTGTGTATCTTCTCTTTGAAGCTTATGCAGTGGATCAAAAAGCTATAATGTCTAAGAAGCTTGTTTCTTTGAGAGATGAGTCTCTCTGGTTAGTTAAAGGAAGCTTGATCTAAGGATTGAATTGGTGGTTGTTGTTTGGATTTGGGAGATGGAGGATATTGGATTGGTTAAACAAGGTTGGGAATGGATGAAATCTCAGAAACATATGTGTTCGAATGCTTGTTCTGCGATTCGATGTTTTGTGGAGAAGATGGGAGAGCGTGTGGAGCGTCACTGGCCATTGGTGTGTAGTGGATGTGGGAAGCTATTAGGATTGTTTCGTCTTTCGATTGTTTACTGGAAAGATTGTATCTTGAGAGGTTTTATTTGCAGTGCTAAGTTGGGTTCAGCTGCTTTGCTTCTGATTATGTGGAGTTGCTTCCTTAGCTTGACTTCATTATCTTGCTTGGTTTATGTCCTCCTCAGTATGGTATATAGTCTTTTAGATTTGTTCGCCTTTTCGTTAATTCTATGTTTATGGATTTTTAGGTCTTTAGATAAGACTGTGTTTCACTCATCACATCGATACTTAAACTTTTATCTAAGATACCGAATCCAGAAAGGCGATACTCTCTAGATCGTAGATGCACAAAGTTTTTTTTATTTAAAGTTTACATTAGGTTGGAGATTTAGTGGATTGAGTTAGTTTTTGAATTTACTATTGCAGGGAGCTGCTGCAGCTGTTGTTCTGAACTTGGGTTGCACTCCGGGGCTCTTTATTTTAGGACTGTTCGGAATTTTGATTTTATGGATGTATGCAAACTTTTGGATCACCGGAACATTGTTTATAGTTGGAGGCAAGTTTCGATTTTTCCCCTGATCGGTTGTGTTTTCATGCTCTTTTACTGTTACGAAAGTAGCCATTTTAGATTAGTTTGCTCGGTTGTCTTTCATGTTCTTTTTCAATGAGTCTACTTGATGCTTGATCTTTACTTGGTGTTGATTGATCTTGTTTTGTTTGATGCAGGCTATTTATTCTCCTTAAACCATGCGCGTATAGTGGTTCTAATAGCGGCCATATATGCGATGTACTGTGTCAAAGTCAGGCTTGGATGGCTAGGTGTTTTGCTCTCGATGAATCTTGCATTCTTGTCGAACGATGTATTAAACTGTCTTCTTCAATGGTGTGACAATCTAAGTGAGAAGCCGCAACCTGAGGAACCAAAGAAACCCGAGGAACCAATCATAGAAGAAGACTATTCAGGGGAATTTGAGTATCCTTCAGCTCCTGTTGAAGAAGAAGAAACTGTGAAAAAGGTTCACGAGAATAAGTCATCTGCTGAACCAACTGCTCCGACAACTGTTGTTAATACCGTGAAGGAGATTTCTAGTGTTAAGATAGTCAAAATAGAAACAAGTTCAGCTGATGAAATGAAGAGAATACTAAAGAGTTTGAACCATTATGAAGCATTGGGGTTCCCTCGACATAAAAAGATCGACGCCGCAGTGCTTAAGAAAGAGTATAGAAAGAAGGTTTGTCCTTGTTGTCCGATGCTGGATAGGTTTATATGCAGGTTTTCGAAATGTTACTGAAGTGTGTGCTTTGTTCTAGGCAATGTTGGTTCATCCCGATAAAAATATGGGGAGTCCTTTAGCAAGTGAATCGTTTAAGAAACTTCAATGTGCTTATGAGGTAGCTGGATCATGTTTAATCTTGACTTTGTGAATTTGATATTTACCGATGGATCGACGTGTAAGAAGGTTTGAATGTGTTGTGCAGGTTCTTTCCGATTTCGTGAAAAAGAGAGATTACGATGAGCAATTACGAAAAGAGGAATCTAGGACCAGGAGCGTTTGCCAGACATCTCATTCGTCTTCACATCAGGTTTGGTTACTCTCTTTTTGCTTCTCTGTAATATCGTTTGGCACGGGTCTCATGTTCCATTTTTGTACTTTTGCATTTGCAGACTGGTCCTGATTATCGATCAGAAGAGTCAAGGCGGATACACTGTACGAAATGTGGTCATTCGCACATATGGGTATGCACGAATAGAACTAAAGCAAAGGCGAGATGGTGCCAGGTGATGAATCAAAAGCAACTCAAGAACGAACTCTTACGAACATTGTCTTGCATTTTTGTGATTTTCAAACTCTCTTTCGCGTCATCATCACATCTTTTTAAAATGTAGGATTGTGGTCAATATCATCAAGCGAAAGATGGAGATGGTTGGGTCGAACTTAAAGGAACATTACCGTTCGAAAGAGCACATAAGGTCGAGTAAAAAAGCTTTCGTTCTAACTTTGTAGCTTTGCTGATGAATCCGGTTTTGATTCGGTTTTCTTATCTTCCTATCTTTTTAGATTGAAATACCGCGTGCTTTTGTTTGCGCGGAAAGCAAAATCTTTGATGTCTCGGAATGGGCTATTTGTCAGGTCAGTTCTCTTACCATTTCCTTTACCGATTACACGAATGTGAAGATGATCCGACAAGATACTTAAACATGTTTTGGTTTTAACAGGGAATGGCGTGTAGACCAAACACGCATAGGCCAAGCTTTCATGTGAACATGGTTGGATTAGAGAAGACAACACAAAGATCAAACTCGAGTAGATTCCCTTGGGATCTTGATGTTGAAATGATGGATGAAGATGAAGAAGAGTTTGAGCTATGGCTTCAACAAGCTTTAGCTTCTGGTCTTTTCTGCGAAACCTCGAAACAACGAAGAAAAAGCTGGAGTCCTTTCAAGTTAAGCCAGATGAAAAGCAAGAAACAATGGCGAAGAACATCTACTTGATTTCAAGTTTTGTTTCGAAAATGGTTAAAAACAAAAGCTTCCATAGATCTCAAGTGAATGCAAAGACCTTGAAAGATCATTTTTTTCTTTGCTCTTTCTCTCTGTAAATACAAGAATCTGTGGATTTTTGAATACTTGTGTGTGAAAGGTGTTCTTGATTTGGATTAACCGAATTAAACAGAAACAATTTGATCCGAAAACTAAACCATTTTTGGTTTATCTCAAACCGATAACCGATGAAAACCATATGGAAATAAAAATTAATCATAGTTTATTTGAAAATTAAAAATATATTTATTGAAACTAAATTTCCAAATCAAAGACATTGATACAAAATATTTATTTTATTTTATATTTAATTTTTTATAAATCAAAAATCTAAAAAAGTCTAGAGAAAATAAATAGAAACCGAACGAAAATTTGTAACATTTTTAAATTTTTATGAAACAATCAACATTTTTTTTTGGTTCAACTCAAAACTAAACCACATTAATAAAGTTTTTTTTTTGTTTTGTCTATCTAAAAATGATAATTAATTGTAAACCCAAACCAAATAGATATTAATTTTTACTTTTAATAGAATTTTTTTATAAACCAAATCTAGAAAAACCAAATAGAAACCGAAACAAAATCTATAAAAAATTAACAATTTTTTATAAATTAAATTTGATAAAAGCTATTTTAAATTTTCCCTAAAAGTAAAAAAAAATATTTCCCTCCTTATTGTATTTGTTACTGACCAATCAAAAAAACGTCGACTTCCATTATTTTTTTTTTAATTTCCTTTAAGCTTTCTTCGCTCTCTCTTCTTCGATTTTGACCTTCGGGGTTAATTATCACCGGAGAGAGTTTCCTTTTTCGGCGCCGGCACCGCCGCGATTTTCCCCGGCGGAGAAATTAAAAAAAGCCCTAGAAACTGAGATTCAACGACGAAGAGGGAGAGAGAGATTTTCGCAATTTTTTTTTTGGATTTTTCATACATCCCATCTCGATCCAAAATCAAAAAACCCTAACCCTAAAATTCGTCTTCGATTGATTTCGTTTTTGTCTCTGTTCTGTTTTCATCTTTCGTGTTTTTGAGAATTCTTGAGCTATTTGAAACATTTCTACAAATTTTGATTCTCTCTGTTTGTATAATTTTATTGTATAATTGTTTGAGGAAGAAAGGTTTTGAAATGAGTAGGCTCTCTTTTCGACCACGGCCATTAGATATTCACAAGAAGCTTCCGATTTTGAAATCGTTTAAAGATTTTGAAGATGATGAGACACCAACTTCTTCTGCTACTAGAAATTCTCAGTTACTTCGTATAGCTTCTGTTGAAGTTGACAATGAGGTGATGAAATTTTTTCGAAATTTTCGAAATTTTGTTAACTTACATACAAGCTTCATTTTCACTAAAATGTTAGTGTGTAAATTTGATTCTTATACTCAGGTGGTTCCAGTGCAAAGTAAGAAACTTGCTCCAGAGATACCAACTCCACAATTTGTTGTTGTTGATACATATGAAAGGGACTATTCTCCGACTTTCGGTCAACCGACTTCGTATCTACGTGCAAGAGGAGGTAGCTATTACATTTGGTTTAGTTTTGTAATGTTCGTTTTCGATGGAGGGTATAAGTGTGTTTTGTTTTTTCGCAGCTCGGTCTGAGCTTGGAGAATTTGTGGAGTATGATCTTGATAATGAGGATGATGACTGGCTTTATGAGTTTGATAAAGATAACAAGGAACTTTCACCTGAACTGTAAAGCAACTAATCCGAATGATCATATTCTAAATCTTTATACTGTTCTCATTTTAGATGGGATTCGTTCACTTAGGTCTATATACTCATGTTGATTGAATTCTGCGGAAAATGCTAAAACCAAACCCGTTAGTCAAGTAGATAGAAAGAAGAATCATTCTTTTTTGACAAGCCACATAAACGTGTGATTGGTTGTTTGATACAGGCTTGAGAGCATTATTTTTAAGTTAGAGGTGTTGGATCACAAGACACGAGAAAGAGCTGGAGTTATTACACCTACCCTTGGTTCTCCCGTTCCTGTGCTTTTGCAGCTTGACGCTGCTATTGAGGTATACCTTTACTAAGACTGTGTGTCGTATTCGTTTGGATTATCATATCTCTTGTTCTTGTAGCTTATATTGATACAGAACCAACATGATATTTGAATGATTCTTGTTGTAATCTTATTATAGGCGCTGCAATCATTGTCCATTAATTATGGAGTCTTCAAGGCTATCTTCAACTATTGGAAAGACAAGGTTTGAGATTAACCTTATGTGGCATTGTTTGATCAGTATGAGTTTTCTTTTCTAGATATAGACGTTTTGTTGCATAGGTTGATCCGTTGATGATACTTAAAACCCCTTGTTGACGGTCTCAGATAAAACTTATTGATATCTTTGGCTTCTTGAAGCATATGCTCCTTACGATGGCAGTACACTTTTTTAACGCTGTTCTTGAAGCATATGCATATTATCGTTGTGATGGGAGTAATGCTGCACTTCAGAATCTAACACACATGTTTCATTTTCTATATTTATGTGAACTTAGCGTGAAAGGTGGCAGAAGCCTATCTTGCGACGTTTACAGGTTTGTACCATTATGTACGGTTAAAACCATCAATTGCCATGTTGGAAAGAATCTTACCTTAACTATATAATTAAAATTTTGCATCATTGTTTGGAACAGCCTCCTCCACCGGTCAATGACACCAATCCGTACAATGTGTTTAGGCCAAGGGAGAAAGCTCACAGACTCCATACACGAAGGGTAAGCTGTTACCGAGATACTTTTATTTAAATCCATCTGCTAAGAGAAAAACACTGATAACACTTAACTTCTACTATAGATGCAGAGAAGAGAAAACAACGTGCAGTCATTTGAAAAGCTTCGACAAGTAAGCAAGGAACCTGAATATCACTATGCTTCTTGCTCGAACCAAGTCTTAGTTTACAGAAATCTGAACAATTTGCCTTAACAATGCCTTCTTTTAGTTTCTTTCTGGGCTGTTAATTATCGTTAGGGGCTCTTTTATTAATTTCTGTTGGATTCTGAATACAAGTTATATCTTTTGGGATTATAATCTTTCAGATTAGACGCAATCTTGACCAAGCGAAGACCATTCTGGAGGCCCTCATTAAGGTGTTCTTTTTAACAGTTTTAAGAGTTATAATGACTTGTATGTACCTTCATTTCGAATCTTAACAAAGGATTGCATTCTCTAAAGTCGCTAATTCGATGTTACCCGTCCTGTAGAGAGAAGAAAAGAAGAGGGATGTCACGGATAACGAGGTTAACCTTCAGAGAATCCAACTTCAGTACAGGGTAAGTACTTCTACTTTCTCTAAAAACTCTTGTGCTTAAATTGCTGTCCTCTGATCTTATCGAATCTAAAAAACCGTCATCTTTGGTTTTGTAGCATGAAACGGAGCTGTTGGAAGATAGTTTGGCTCTACCTGGATTTCCACAAACTACAACATCTTACAAATTTGGTTCAAGCGACGATGAGTTCATGGACTCAGACGACCACACTAGCACCCGTGTACGCACGAGACCTTCCTTTGTCCCTAATTCTCGTTTCACAAACAACGCACCTCAACCCGGAGGCATCAAACAAGAAGTTAGAAGACGACACTCGCATATCGGATGGCTTCACAGACTGGTTAAAACCTTTCTCTTGCAACACCTCCTCGTCTCTTTAGTTACTATAGATCAATCACTTAAAGTTTGTTGTTGGTTTTTGTTTCTTGAACTCCTTAGGATCCTAATGAACCGGTCATGCTGTTCACAAAGCCGCTTGTTCCTGAGAAACTGGCGGCTGCAGGAATCATTCCTCCAGCACCGGATACATCACCGGGTCAACCTCCAAAACGATTTCAAGGGAGGATTGGGCGCGGTGGCCGGATAATTTTCGATAGATGGAATCCTTTGATGCAATCACACATTAACTGCGGAAACTCTTTCTACATTGCACCGAATCATCGGTCTACCAACTTCAACTGAGAAAGATGCATTTTCCGCAATCTTTCTATATGTAAAAATTTTTCGAATCATCAATGGTGATGATGGAAGAAGAACAAGAAGTAGATGACATAACTATTGTAACTCTAGTTCTTTGTTTGTTTTTATCGGTTTAAGGAAAACAATTCGGTTCATATTCGGTTATATTGTCGGTTCTGTAAACCGACTAAATTGTAACATTTACAAACTCGGGACACAATTAGAATTTTAAGGTTCAAAGTATTGGTGGACATTCGGTTTTACGGATCGGTTCTGTTCGGATTATTCGCATAGTAATGCTTAGTATCCGTTTGGGAACCGATAAATTCTCGAATCGGTAATGAACCAGAAACTCGAAAAATCTCGAATTATCTAACAAAAAGCCGAATTTCGGATACTCTTTCGATTCTTCGTTCAATTTTGGTTCGGTTTGAATATTCTTTAAAATGGAAATGTTCGGGTTTTTACGATGTTTCGGTCTGGTTCAATATTTTTTTATTTCGGTTCGGATGTGGTTTGGTTTAGAGGTTTCGATTTATTTGCCCAGTCTTAGTTCGAAGATTTCATTTTTCTCAGACTATTGCAGAAGGAAGAAACCTAAATCGAGTTTTTGGGTGATCCATCAATGGCGTCGATGCTAGCTCGAAGATCACTCGATGCTCTCCGTGGTCGACATCTCGTATGAATCTCCTTCTTTCTTGTGTTTCTCCATTTCTGGATTCCTAGAAATGCGGAATTTCTCTTGGAGTTTTTAGAATCAAAAACTAGATTCGATTCATTCTCTGTCTTTGGTTTTCTTGTCGATGCGATTCGAAGATTGTAGTTGAATCGAAACAGTAACGAAACTTTCTGATTTAAATTCGAAGCTAATTGAGAGCGATTTTGCAAAGTGAAAATTTCTCTTCTTGTGAGCTTTTGATTACTTTCATTAGCTTCCTATGATGTGTATGTGTATGTTATGGAAACTTCTCTTATTACTTCTCTTCATCAATAGGCTTTGTCAGGA
This sequence comes from Anastatica hierochuntica, assembly GCA_900406275.1. Classification (NCBI taxonomy): domain Eukaryota; kingdom Viridiplantae; phylum Streptophyta; class Magnoliopsida; order Brassicales; family Brassicaceae; genus Anastatica; species Anastatica hierochuntica. Next base: position 13,847 of record OVAN01000309.1, on the reverse strand, counting down.
CAAACTTTGCAAGGATCTCATCTTTCTTTACTTCAATCTCGTGGTATCTCTTATGGCACCAAGAAAGGTATAATTTAGCTCTTTATATGCATTGTGGTGTATGTTGATAGACAATGTTTACATTGTGGTCTTCGCCGAGTTTTTCTGTTGCGGTTTAAACAGACTTATGTGTTTGTTCTGCCTCTTGTAATATTCAGATGATGAAGAAGAAGAGCAACTTGCTAAAGAAATCTCCAAGGACTGGAATACCGGTAAGCTATATGATCTAGAGTCGTGCCGTTTTCTTCCCAGATACTAGGAGATTTCTGATGTTTTTGCGTTTTTTTTGTTTAGTCTTTGAACGGAGTATAAACACTCTTTTTCTCACTGAAATGGTCCGTGGTTTGTCGTTGACTCTCAAGTACTTCTTTGATCCTAAAGTTACTGTAAGTGATGACATCTTTCTCAGTCTTCAACAACTTTAGAATTGAAAGAAAAATCTGTACGATTCTAAAGCTCTCTATTCTCGTATGCAGATCAATTATCCATTTGAGAAGGGTCCTCTTAGCCCTCGCTTCCGTGGTGAGCATGCTCTTCGAAGATATCCCACTGGGGAAGAGCGTTGCATTGCCTGCAAACTCTGTGAAGCTGTGAGTTATTAGATCTATGCTAGAGCTTATTCTAATTTAACTCCTCATCTATTAAGAAGGTTGTTAACTTCATTATGCTGTGGTAGCCGATTCTGCTGATACGAGCTCAGAATCATAGGTTGATGCCTGCGGTATTCATCCTAGTAATTAGGAGAATTATTTGATTATAAGTAATGTATACTGTTGAGTCACTAGACTTTTGATGAAATGCTCATATCAGCTAGCAATAATATGGCTATGATATAATTTCTTACCTCGGATTGTGATTTCATCAGGTATGTCCAGCTCAAGCTATCACAATTGAAGCAGAAGAGCGGGAAGATGGAAGCCGCAGAACCACTAGGTCAATGATTCTCCCATTTATCAACCATATGCTTGTCTTTTTAACCCTTTCATGATGATGTTTAAGCTCTTTACAGGTACGATATCGACATGACAAAATGCATTTACTGTGGTTTCTGCCAAGAAGCTTGTCCCGTTGATGCAATCGTCGAAGGACCTAACTTTGAATTCGCAACCGAGACACACGAGGTATTTAACCTTTTATCAAAATTTCTATACCTTATAAATTCTTTTGTGACATGCATACCGAACTTTTTGTTATGTTCCTTTTTGTAGGAACTTCTCTACGACAAAGAGAAGCTTCTCGAGAATGGAGATCGATGGGAGACTGAGATTGCTGAGAATCTCAGATCAGAGAGTCTCTACCGTTGAAAAACCTTCTACAACGGTTTCGCTTTTTGCGGGGAAAACACTTTCCTTTGCTTCGGTTAAAAATAAAGATGAGATCATTCTCATTTGAACACTACTTTGTATTCCAGCTTTTGTGCTGTGTAATTGAATTGTTTGTACTGCTTTGAGTTTGATTTTTTCGGTTTCCGGTTAAGACCATGGTCGTTTGTTAGTCGCCAACGGCAAATAAACGATTAGATGTCGCTGTTACTATAGTAATATCAAATTTCAATCCCCAAAATTAAAAATTTTAGTCGTTGATTGCTATGATTTATCGTTGATCGTTGCCGTTAGCAACTACGAAACGAATCAAGACCAATATGTTGGATTCGGCTTGGAAGAAAAGCATTATTTGGGTCAAGGACTGAAACAGCAGATAATTACAAGGGTGAAGTTATAAATTAAGAAAACTTTTAATCATAGACAAGAACATTGTCCAAATTAACATTTTGCTCCTCGATTTTTTCCTTTTTTGTTATTTGGACATAAAAATTAACATTTTTGTTACTAACTTACTATTTTAGAAAAACAACGCCAAAAAAGAAAGATAAAGCAAAATCCCTAAATCTACCTTGTCCGAACGAAAAAATCCCTAAATCGACGAACACTAAGCCCAGAAAAATCCCCGATTTAGGCAAAAAAAATTAGAACTTTCTTCATTCAATTTCAATTCTCTATCATCTTCTTCTTTCTGGAGATTTTGTCTACCTGCTTGAATCCTCTCGCTTTGGTTGAGACTTCACACGTGCCGCATCATCTGTTTCACCGACTTTGTTTCGTTTCACACAAGTTCGATCATCGTTGAAAATCACATAGCAATCGATTAGTTTCGTTGAGTTTCTATCTCGGTTCTCTTCTTTATTGCGAAAGATTGTTACTTTGTTTATCAATTTCAAAGGTTAGTGTGTGAAATTTTCTAATCTTCTTGTTCAATTTTGAATATTTTAAATTACTTAACTTAGGGATTTTGAATTGCTTATCGTTTCATCTGATTTTAATCAGGAGAAGAAATTTAGATGTTGTTTAACTTGTGGAGTAGAGGAAAGTTATGCTACTGTTAGTTAGTAGACGAAGAAGAAGAAGTAGAACAAAGCGAAGAAGACTTAAGTAGTTAAACATGAATGTTCAAGCTCACATGTCCGGACAGGTTCCGAATCAAGGGACTATGTCCCAACAGAATGGGAACTCCCAAATGCAGAGCTTAAGTGGTGGTGCTGCTGCTTCTAATGGTGTTGGTTTAGTAGGACCTTCTCGTGTTTCGCCCGTTGATAACGAACTCTTGAAACTTAGACAGGGCATGCGAATTAGGATGTAAGCGTCTTACTGTTGACTTCTAGGATTGTTTTGTCGCTTATCGTAACTTTTGGCTATTCGTTATTGTGACAGTTTCAACATCTTACAACAAAAACAACCGTCTCCAGCTGATGATGCATCAAAAGCAAAGTATATGGATGTTGCTAGACGTTTAGAGGAAATGCTGTTTAAAATTCCCGGCACAACGGTATGGCTAAGATTTGTTATTTTATAACGATGTCACTAGATTCAGCTTGTTGGCTAATGTCTTAACACTTAAGTTTTGAAATACAGGAAGATTATTTGAATCAGTCAACCCTTGAACTTCGGCTAACAAGTGTAATCAAAAGCAGACAGTTGAATAACTATCATCAGCGACATGCTAATTCTTCATCGGTTGGAACAATGATACCGACTCCAGGATTACAACATAGTGGGGGGAATCCTAATTTGGTGATGGCGTCCTCTGCGGATGCTACAATGGCTGGAAGTAATAACTTCACAACTACTGCCATGAACGGTGGAAACCTGCTAAATTCTTGTAGCATGCTCGGAGGTTCTCTCGTTATAACTTATGTAAAGATATCAAGAAAAGTTTCTGCTCATATATTTTCTGAACACCTTTATTTCTTGTGTTTTGCAGGTAATATGTCGAATGGATACCAGCATTCATCGAGTAATTTTGGTCTTGGTTCCGGAGGGAACATGTCATCAATGAGCTCACAAAGAAATACTGGCCAGATGATGCCGACCCCTGGATTTGTCAACAGTAGCACGAATAACAATAGCAACAACAGTGGTGGATTTTCTGCTGCGCCCGTGATGGTACCTCAGCCTCAGCAGCAGCAACAATCGCCACAGCAACTGAGGCAAATGGGTGTTGGCCTTAGACCCGGCATGCAGCAGAAAATGTCTAATGTGTCTAACAGCTCGGTAAATGCAAAAGGTGTAGATTCAGGTATCAGAAACTCACAGCAGGCTTATGATAACCTTCAGCGTTCAGGAACGGGTAAAGTTTTTTATGTTTCCCCTCCCTTTTCTGCCTCTCTTGTTTCATAGGCATTATAACTTCTTTACCACTTCAGGTGAGGTATATGGCACAAACAGTTCTGACCCGTTTGGATCCGGAAATTCGTTTGGTGCTGTAACATCTTCTGGGATGATGACAAATACTCAGAATACCAATACAGCAAGTTTTCAGTCGGCGTCTAGAACTAGCTCTTCTCTGGTAAGTACTCAGTGAAATTCGCTTTGTATACAACAAGGAGCATCAGTGAAACATCAATACTTTATATTTTTTTGCAGTCACATCAACAGCAGCAGTTTCAGCAACAGCCTAATCGGTTTCAGCAACAACCCAATCAATTTCACCAGCAGCAGCAGCAGCAGTTTCTTCATCAACGGCAATTGAAGCAGCAGAGCCAGCAGCACGCTTTTGGGCAACATCATGTAGCTTCTGACATGGTTACACACATGAAACATGAACCTGGAATGGAGAACCTTAGCGAGTCTATCCACTCCCAGACTCCTGAGCAGTTTCAGCTTTCTCAATTTCAGAATCAATACCAGAACAATGCAGAAGACCGTCATGGAGGTTCTCAGATTCTCCCTGCCACAAATCAGAGTGATATGTCCACATCAGTTCCTCAAAATAGCCAACAAATACAGCAGATGTTGCACCCGCAAAGTATGGCTTCGGACTCTATTAACAGTTTTAGCAATCTCTCTGTAGGAGCGAAGTCGGAATCTGCCCTGCGTGGTCACTGGCAATCTGAGACACAGGAACATACTCAGATGTCGAACGAACGGCACATTCAGGAGGATTTTCAACAAAGATTGTCAGCAACGGATGAAGCTCAGCCAAATAATATGTCTGGAGGGTCTATTATAGGTCAAAGTCATATCTCCACTACATCAGAATCTCCCAATACTCAAAATCCTATAGGTAGCACTTTTAGATATGGAAATGTAAACCAAGATCCGAGATTCAGAAATCAACAGAAGTGGCTCCTGTTTCTACGCCATGCTCGAAACTGCAAAGCGCCTGAAGGGAAGTGTCCTGACAGGAATTGTGTTACGGCTCAGAAGCTCTGGAAGCACATGGACAGTTGTACTGCACCTCAATGTCCATATCCTCGTTGCCGCCCCACAAAGACATTGATTAATCACCATCGAAGTTGTAAGGAATCTAACTGCCCCGTCTGTATTCCTGTTAAGGCCTACTTGCAGCAACAGGCAAATGCACGGTCTCTAGCTCGTTTAAAAACTGACAGTGTTGCAGCAAGGTCAGTGAATGGAGCTGGAATAACTTCCGCGGGAGAGATATCTTGTGGTTCGACTGGTGCTATTATTTCAGATCATTTGCAACCTTCATTAAAACGGTTGAAAGTGGAGCAGTCTTCTCAACCTGTGGAAGTTGAGACTGAAAGTTGTAAAAGCTCTGTTGTTTCCGTAACAGAAGCACAATCATCTCAGTACACTGAAAGAAAAGATCAAAAGCAGAGTGATGTACGTGCACCTCCGAAGTACCCTGAAGTGAAAGCTGAGGTTTCGGAAGTTTCTGTCCAGGCACGACCCGGTTTCAAAGAGACAAAAAGTGAAATTGCTGAAAATATTCTCAAGAAATGGCCTGTAAGTGAACCTGTCAAGCAAGATTTGTCGGATGCCTCACCTCGGCAAGAGAATATCAAAGTCGAGAAAAAACCAGCACAACTTAAGAAAGAAAATCCGGCAGAGTCTGCTGAACCTCTACAAAAATCTGGAAAACCAGAGATAAAGGGTGTTTCATTAACCGAATTGTTCACTCCTGAACAAGTGAGAGAACACATTCGTGGTCTCCGTCAGTGGGTTGGCCAGGTTAGTGATTTTCTTTACTGATGTTGCATACACTATGACGTAATTAATTAGTAATAATCTCTCTATATACGGCTTGTTTGATTAGTTTTCCCTTCATATATGGGAAGGATTCAATCTGTTGTTGTTTATGTGCCTGCAGAGTAAAGCCAAAGCAGAAAAGAATCAGGCTATGGAGCATTCAATGAGTGAGAATTCTTGCCAACTCTGCGCAGTAGAGAAGCTTACCTTTGAGCCACCACCTATTTATTGTACCCCTTGTGGTTCCCGTATCAAGAGAAATGCTATGTATTACACCGTAGGAGCTGGTGACACTCGTCATTACTTTTGTATTCCATGTTATAATGAATCCCGTGGGGACACTATACTCGCTGAAGGGACACCTATACCTAAGGCAAGACTCGAGAAAAAGAAAAATGATGAAGAGACGGAAGAATGGGTAAAACACTATCCACTCTGTAGATTCTTTTGCAGGTTTCTCTGAGTAAATATTAGATTAATGTTTCTGTCTGTGAATTTTGTTTGCAGTGGGTCCAGTGCGACAAATGTGAGGCTTGGCAACATCAGATATGTGCTTTATTTAATGGGCGAAGGAATGACGGAGGGCAAGCTGAGTATACTTGCCCTTATTGCTATATAGCAGAAGTGGAGCAAAGTAAGAGACAGCCTTTACCTCAGAGTGCTGTTCTTGGAGCTAAAGATCTACCGAGAACAATTCTCAGCGACCATATAGAGAATCGGTTGTTTAAGAGACTGAAGCAGGAAAGAACAGAAAGAGCCAGGGCTCAAGGAAAAAGCGTTGATGAGGTAATCTTGTGGTGGGGTCTTTTGAGGATTTTGTCTTTCATGTGTTTTTGCATCTTTTAGCTCATCTTTTCTATTTGTTTGCTCTGGTGATTGAAGCCGTCTGTTTTTTCTTTGACTTGATATACTGGCAGATTCCTACTGCCGAGTCCCTCGTGATTAGAGTTGTTTCATCTGTTGACAAGAAGCTTGAAGTCAAATCTCGGTTTCTTGAAATTTTTCGGGAGGATAATTATCCAACAGAATTTGCATACAAATCCAAGGTAAGAAAGATAAAGGTTCATTGTTGTTGTGTTTGGTGCATTTATGCGTTTAACTTTTTCTTAGATCCTCGCTTGAAGTATCCGTTCTCACTTTGCACGCAATTTTATTTTCATCAGGTGGTTTTGTTGTTCCAAAAGATTGAAGGTGTAGAAGTATGCTTATTTGGGATGTACGTCCAAGAATTTGGTTCTGAATGCGCATTTCCTAATCAACGCCGAGTTTATCTCTCGTATTTGGATTCTGTAAAGTACTTTAGACCTGAGGTTAGATCTTATAACGGAGAGGCTCTGCGCACTTTCGTTTACCATGAAATTCTGGTAAGTCTAGGTGTTCTCAAACCTTGGTTATTAACCAATATCTCTGTTTAAACTGTATGGAGGATTTAAGGGTCTTGTTTGATCTGTGTTTAGATCGGTTACCTAGAATACTGCAAGTTGCGTGGTTTCACCAGCTGCTACATATGGGCTTGTCCGCCCCTGAAGGGCGAGGACTATATCTTATATTGTCATCCCGAAATTCAGAAGACGCCAAAATCTGATAAACTACGAGAGTGGTTAGTTCAGTTACCTTTTTCGGATAAATATCATAAGGTTTTTATATGAAAAGTTATTGACAGAATCCAAATATTTCTATTGTTCTTTTGCAGGTACTTAGCGATGTTGAGAAAAGCTTCAAAGGAAGGCATTGTTGCAGAAACTGTAAATCTATATGACCATTTCTTTATGCAAACTGGTGAATGTAAAGCTAAGGTTACGGCAGCTAGGCTCCCGTATTTCGATGGTGACTACTGGCCAGGTGCAGCGGAGGATCTTATATACCAAATGAGTCAAGAAGAAGATGGCAGAAAAGGCAATAAGAAAGGAATGCTGAAGAAAACAATTACGAAAAGGGCTCTAAAAGCTTCTGGGCAGACTGATCTAACCGGGAATGCGTCTAAGGATCTGCTGCTAATGCATAAAGTAATCTTTACTTTCTTCTATGCGTTGACTACCTTTTTGTTTTTGTTTCGTATTGTTGATCGTATTCTTCATTTCTGTTTCCAGCTTGGCGAGACCATTCACCCGATGAAGGAGGACTTTATCATGGTCCACTTGCAACCCTCTTGCACACATTGCTGTATACTGATGGTATCCGGAAACCGTTGGGTCTGCAGTCAGTGCAAACACTTCCAGATTTGTGATAAGTAAGAACTCTTCCTTTCTCTTCTGCTCTTTATATAATTTTTCCCTTTGTTGTAACGCGCAGAAGAATATTACGGATTAATAAAATGTTATTCTACCTTTCAGGTGTTATGAGGCTGAACAAAGGCGTGAAGACCGGGAAAGGCATCCTGTTAATTTTAAGGATAAACACGCGCTATATCCCGTGAGTTGCTTGCTGCTCGAGTATAAGTGTCCTTTAAGCTTTGTCTGTAGTCGGTTTTATGAATGTTGGTGGTGGCAGGTTGAGATTACGGATATTCCTGCAGACACGAGGGACAAAGATGAGATACTCGAAAGCGAGTTTTTCGACACAAGACAAGCATTTCTGAGTCTTTGTCAAGGGAACCATTATCAGTATGACACTTTAAGGCGAGCAAAACATTCGTCAATGATGGTTCTTTACCATCTGCATAACCCGACTGCTCCTGCTTTCGTCACCACGTGCAATGCGTGTCACCTCGACATTGAAACTGGTCAAGGCTGGCGTTGCGAAGTATGTCCAGACTACGATGTATGCGATAACTGTTACCGTAGAGAAGGCGGAGTTAATCATCCTCACAAGCTGACGAATCATCCATCTCTAGCTGATCAAAATGCTCAGAACAAAGAAGCGAGGCAATTACGGGTCTTGCAGGTATAATTTCTAATGTTTTCCTCTCTTGATTTCTGAAGTTTCTACGCAAATGGTAACATTCTCTTCTTTTGGGATTTGCAGCTTAGGAAAATGCTCGATCTTCTGGTACACGCATCGCAATGCCGTTCCCCGAATTGCCAATACCCAAATTGCCGCAAAGTGAAGGGACTATTCCGACATGGTATACAATGCAAAGTACGCGCTTCAGGAGGCTGTGTTCTATGCAAGAAAATGTGGTATCTTCTGCAACTCCACGCCCGTGCTTGCAAGGAATCCGAATGCCATGTACCGCGTTGCAGGTAAACTAAAGATCCATGAGATTTTTGTGTTGATTTGATCAGTGTGAACCTCTCTTACTCTCTCATTATCTATTTCAGAGACTTGAAGGAGCATCTAAGAAGACTACAACAACAATCAGATTCGCGGCGAAGAGCAGCTGTGATGGAAATGATGAGACAAAGAGCTGCAGAAGTCGCGGGAAGCTCAGGTTAAAGAATGCAAATCGCAGTTCCTTTTCGCAAAGGTAAACAAGCTATATGAAGAGCCAATTTCACTGAGCTCCAACTTGATGATTCTCGTGTCGAAGACGAAGCAGAAGAAGGCCAGAGAGTTAAGAGACTAATGGTGGATTCAAGCTTAGATTCATATCTAACATGTACTTGACTTTCAGAAGAAGAAGAAGAAGAAGAAGAAGAGTTTTAAACAGAGGTCAGTAGATTTTGAGTGATATTTTTTTGTATTCTATACATACAACAACAACAACACACACTTCTTCACTTGTTTAATTTTGAGTAATTTTATTTTTATTATTGTAAAATTTGTCATTTTCTGATTAGTGAATTGGCAAAGAGTGTAACATATATATATTATTACGTTTCTTATAAGCAAAGTAATATAGAGAAAGAAAGTTTTAATACATTGCATTGGAAAATTTAATGGGAATGTTAAAAAGTTTTGTTGATAATAAGATATTTCTTAAAATTTTTTCTTTGAAATATAATTTTCAAAATTTTGTATAATATAAGAAAATTTTAATAGATGTTAGTCCATTGTTTTTTGAATAAAATATGTTTTTTTTTGAATTTTTTTTTGTTAAAAGTTTAATAAAATTACGCATCTAAAAGTCATATATATGATATATATTTACAAAAAAATGTTTTAATTCCCTGAGAAAATATTGAATCTTATTGCCACGTAAGCACAAGATTCTACCATCAGAAGAATCCTAAATTCCAAACCATAAGAAATCGACACGTATCAGAAGAATCCTAAATTCCAGACCATAAGAAATCGACACGTGTCCGACCAAAGATAAGAGTCTTCTCAAGAAGACAACAAGACAAAGAGAAGAAGAAAGCAAAAAAAAAAAATTTCAAGTAATGATAATACACTCGCCGTCTCCTTCTCTTCACCACCGCACGAATCTCTTGAACGTTACCGGCGTTAAATCTCAGTGTCAAAGTCGCTTAGTGACAAGATCGGCGACGGTTCGTCGTATATCAACGGAGGCGTTTGGAACATTAGCGGCGGTTATGATGATGACTTCAGTGTCATTAGCTTATTCTGTTGAGCTTCCTCCGCCGCCGCCGCCGCAAGACGGCGAAACGTTATCAAACGTACCGCAAACGCTATCGGGAGAAGATTGTAAGAAACAGAGGATTCAACGACCTAATTCTAAAAACGCAGAGAAATGTACAGTCAAATGCGTTAACACTTGTATTCGCGGCGGAGACGGTGCTCCCGGAGAAGGACCGCTCAATATCAGAAGGTGTCTCTCTCTCTCTCTCTCTGACTCTCTCTCTCTCTCTTCATTGGTAATTCATTTTCTCTCTCTAATCTCTTGTGGTTGATTGTAACTTGAAGGCCATTAGTGGTATTTAAGCAAGGATTTAGAAGCCGTAATTATTGGTAAGTATCCTACTTTTTTGTATTTAGAGCCGGTTGAGCTGGGCGTTCGGGTACCCGACCGGGTTTCGGTCGGGTTTAGAATCTCGAACTCCAGCCTCACAATATCCGTTCGAGTATTTTTAGTTTTCAGTTCGGGTAGACGCGGATTTGGGTAATTTCGGTTGGGTTTTCGGGTTTGAGTATTTCAGGTTTTTTCGGGTATTTGAGTTTTGTTTTCCATATTGTTCGGATTTTTATCGAACTTTTTGGGTATTTGAATATCTTCGGGTATATATTCGAGTTCAAAACTCTCGGACATTTTCTTGGTTCGGGATTCAGTTAGGTTCAGATATTATCCAGATAATTAGGGTCAAGACTCTCGGACATTTTCTTGGTTCGAGATTCGGTTAGGTTCAGATATTTTGGGTCCGGTTCGAGTTCGAATTCGGATTTCGAGTAAAGTGCACAACCCTGATAGTCGGTCTCGACTCCCGATTTTTTTTAGTTAATATGTATAAAGCGACTCGAGATTAAATTTATGCATAAAAAACTCGGTTTCCAACACGATAAAAGTTTATAGCTCCATCAGGGTCCACTTTGTTTTTGTTAAAGATGATTGAAAGATTAAAGGTTTGTGGATTTTTGGGATGAATCTTGAATTGGAGGAGATGATTCTTGTTTTGTTTATTTGTTGGCAGCTTAGTGGAATGTTCTGATATTTGCAATTTGATTGGAGATGGTGATTATGGACCTTAAAAAACAAGGTTACATAAAAGATGCAGAAGAATTCTATTTTATGATATTAGTGTATTACACTATAACTTATAGAGTTATTGTAGATTAGATATATGATTTTACATTTGATAGTTAAATTGGATAAATTTCAATTTTGCAAGATATATATTTGTGTATTAATTTGAGTGTTTCTTTTATGCTTACATTAATCTTCTAATGATGGGTCAATATAGGCCATAAATAGAGAACACAAGGGCAGAAACACAAGGATAAGCCCAAGTATTTATCTACTATTCAAAGAGTTTATTTTCCACTAAAGTTCATTAAACCAACACAAATTACAAATGTAGACAAAACCATAATAATAAATTATTACATATGTTAATATTATGCTTATTAATCTAGTCAATAACTATTTTATTATTACAAGATGAGTTTATTTTCTTTACATACACTTTCTAAATTTCCAAATGGCATAGCTCATATTCATTGCTCATAATACTTTTCACATATTAAACATAAAAATTTAAAACTATTTTGCCTATTTTTTTATAAAAAAATGAGTTAGTTTATAACTGAAAATCTCAAAAATTAACTCAAAATATAACATGTTATCTACGGACACCCTATACGGACATGAACTCTTAATTTCGATTCATTTACAAATTCGAAGAGAAAACCTACATGTGGACTCCACTCTCTTTAAAAGATTAGTTTGAGTCAATTAAGACATAAGGTTTACCCGTGAGTTCTAAGAAAAAATAATAAATCATTTTCCATTTTTAAGGTTTTAAGTTAAACTTTTAAAATTATAAATTGATTAATGAAATTATCGCAACGAGTTATGTGCATCTCTTATTTTCTCCACTCCACATGTATTACGTGCATCTCTTATATATATATATACTCCATGCTTAGACTATGTCGCCTTTTTATTTTTTTATAAAAGAAATAATATTAAGGTCTAAAGAATGTGGAAGTTGAAGATAGCTAGTGGAAACAAAGAGGAGCCTAACTTGTTCAGCACCAACAACTTCATCGGACGGCAAACATGGGAGTTTGATCCCGACGCCGGCACACCGGAGGAACGAGCCGCCGTCGAAGAAGCTCGCCGGAATTTTTTTGATAATCGTTTTCGAGTTAAAGCTAGTAGTGATCTCATATGGCGCATGCAGGTACTTTTATTTCTTGCTTTTTTTTTGTCAATTGAATCTAAAAATGCGAAATAAAATGATTTTTGTTGTCATATTATGAATAATTTGAACAATTTCTTGAACAATATTTTATGATATAGTTATGTTCACTTACTAAACATTTTTTTTGTTGGTGTCAAGTTCAAATTTTGTGATTATTAATTACAAGCCTTACATGTAGAATCTTAAGTTGAACCTATCTAGAATTCACGTTTAGTTTATGTTTATAGACTATATATAAGTTAAGGAAACTATTTGTTTAGAAAAAAGGTTGCATATGCATAGGGTCGACTTAAACTTTGTTTTGGCACTGTCCAGAAAAATAAAATTTGACAATTTATTATACTACCGAAAGATTGGCATTTTTATTATATTATCGAAAAAAATTTAGTTCCTTTTTGTAAAAACTTTTTAAAATTTTTATCGGTCATGATCAATAGCACACCTCGTACACACTTATAACCTCAACCATATTTAGAATGTTGTAAAGCAGTATTTTGCTAAGTAGATTTTGTTCGTCCATGGATATGTATATCATCAACAATAAAACATACGAGAATATTTTAATTATCACATTTTATGTATGTAGACGAATATGTTTTAAAGTGTATAAAGAGATATTCTAAAAGGAAAATAAATAATATACCATATCTCTTGACTTCTTGTACGTAAAGTAAAACATGCAACTCGCTAAACAACGTGATTATATGTTAGGTCCATATTTTTAGTTTTTGGCTAACCTTAAAAGGCAATAACCGTTAACCTTTTTTAAAAATTTGAAATCAATAAATCTACAAATAATTACAACTCAAGCAACATATATAATTTTAAGTAATATAAATAATTTTATTCGAATGAATTGTTATAATCAAAATTTTTTGATAAAATTGTCACATTCAAAATTAACTTTAATAAATTCATTTTTAATGAGTATATACATGGTTAAGTTCTTTTACCAATTGTATTTTACCCTTTATTCACTTTGAAATTACCCTTACCCTTACCCTATTTGTTTCGCAAAAATATCATTCTAACGATTTTTATATAGATTAAGAAAACTGTTAAAAAGTCTTATAGATCATTCATTAATACATTAAAAATTTATCTCTTCCATTAATACATTTAAACAGTGAGATTAAAATCATATTTTGCTTATAAATTTATATCGAAAATATAAAACGATACTATTTATGGAACAAAATAAAAATCTCTGCGGTGTTTATGGAATATAGAGAGTATGTATTGGACTTTTCTGTCAATAATATTACTTTTAAAGTTGGCAAAAAAGAATAAAAAAATCTTTTATCAACTCTACAAACTTCAGAGCCAAACTGAAATTTTACTATAATTGTAAGGGTCTAACTGCAAATAAAACAAGAATAAAACTTTTGTTTTGAAACCTGACCCGGACCGTCCNCCGGTCCGACCGGTTGGCCCGGGACCCGGTGACTAATGCGGTCCGGGTTGAGTTCTAAAACCCGCTTGACAAAAACCCGGAAAAACCCGCCAAAAACCCGCGACCCGAATTGATCCAGTGACCCGTCCACCCGGTTATTTAACAAAAACATTAATTTTTTCTTTTCTAATTATTTTAAGAAAAATTATATTAATTATATTATTT